>JARHVA010000957.1:345000-367500 GCA_037957365.1 Torreya grandis | reverse complement strand
AGATACATTTTAACCTTGTTTCAAGTTTGAAGGATCCAAAATAAGCTACAGGGGTTAGAAAAGATTGTCCTAATAAAAAACCTAAGCATAATGTTTGATGATTGGATTGAGAATGTTCATATGGGTTATAATTATGATATTTTATTGTGATATTAGAGATTAAAATAAACCTTCATAAACTTTAAACAAGTTCTAAACAATCCATGTGACCACCTACAACTAATTGAAAGTGTCTCAATCCTGTTTAAGTCAGTCAACACAGTCTTGACTAAGAAAGAGTTATTTTAAGGTTGAAGTGTATGAGGAGAAATTTAGTGAGTAATAGTAGTAAAAATAATGTATTTAATTAAAAAATTATACTAAATTTTAATTCCAAATGCCTAATGCATACATAAACACCTACAGGTAGGACTGTCACAATCAAGGTAGGGTTTAAGGAAAGTGGAAAGCTAAATGAGTCATGAACCCTATAGGAGAAATAAGAAGGTGTGAATGGTTGCACGGGGAATAATAATGATCCAATATATTCCCCAAAATTCCCAATACATTTTTAAGGTTCTCAAATGCTCCCCTCACTTGGCAAATAGACTACAATCCATCCAAACAAGCTAGGAAACCCTTGGTTCAAGGGGTTACCATAAGGAATCAACTAAAGTCAATTTTTTTGAATGGTTTAAAAAGATACATGATAAATATTTGAATTTTATATCATTTATAAACATCATATGATAATATCATGATATTGGAAGGATCATATATATGGAGGTTTGGGCAAAAGTGCAGGAAAACATGGTTTTCTATCCCCTTTCTTGGAGAGATTGAGTTAGTAAGGTGCCTATATGAGGGAGTATGACCTTAAATTTTGGTAAAAAGAATAAATATAACTTTTAAAAACTCAAAAAACTCTAATTTTCCATAAGGAATAGGTATATATCTCTCTATTTTGTCTTAGAAGTCAGCTACTTAAGAAAATCAGAACTTTGGTTTGCCCAAACAAAAGATGAAAAATGAAAAATTGATCAAATATGTCCCCTTGTAATCTTAAATTAACCTTGGATGATGTTTTTTTAAGGTTTAATAATCAATATAGACACTCAAAAATTATCCAATCCCTTATAACAACCTATTTGTGCATGCATACTGTCCACTTTAGCATGGTTCCACTAGGCCAAGTTGACAAAAGAAAGGAAAAGTGATGAAAAGAATGTTGGAAAATTTTTGTAATGTCTTTTTAAGAATAAATGGAGTATTATGATTAAAAAAAAAAACCATTATAATAATGTTATAGAAGTTCAAGTGCATCAAACTAGTAGAGAATGTGTGAAACCCATTAGGCTTTACAGAGACCTAAAACCATGTTGAGATCCATCTTCATTTATAACCATTGAGATGACATGTGGCTGAGTGAAAAATTATAATAGTATGTATATAGATGTATTTGAGCCATTATAATGTAGAGAAACATATAGGATAGTGATTTCTAAGCCTATACAGTCCAAGCATGCAAAATGAGAGTATAACAAGTTCAATGGGTGTTTTCAAATACTCATATATATATATATATATATATATATATATATATATATATATATATATATATATATATATATATATATATATATATATATATATATATGCATGGGAACTAGAGGGATTGAGGAAAGTTATAAATTTACCTTATTATAAATCTTTTGGAATTTGGAGGTAGGACCAAATTCCAAGCTTTATGAACAAATCTTAAGAGCATACACCTCTCTAAAACCCTTATTAACCCTCAACTAATGACCCAACTATAGAAATGTTACAATTTAAGCATATATATGAAATGAAATTTCCATGAAAATAACTTGAATATGTATAGGACTCACTTAGGCTCTCACACATTTAAGGAAGTGTACAAAACTATATGGAAAATATGCAAAATAGTACTTTTCTCACCATTTTTTGTGTTTTATAGGGTCTATGTTGTTTTATAAGGTGAAACTAAGTTTTATGGGAATATTAGGACATATTTTACCTACCTATGGTAATTTAGTCATATTAAATTTTTTATAAATGTTAAAACTAAAGCTCCCCTTTTAGCTAGTTAAAACTGACATGGTGCACACAAGGGTGAAAAGTGTGGAAACCTTAATTAGATATCCTTTAAAACCAATTTTGAGAGGTTTAATGTAATGGAAAAGATTTAAATGTCTAATTCACCCTATCCCATGGATTTACATGGGAAAATTAAGACTTATTTGAGGCCATGTGTGACGTGTGACTAAAACAAGAAGTTTTAATACTATAGACAATGATTGCTTCATTTCAAGAGTTTCCAAATGAGTAGGATCAGAAATAATGAATGTAATTGTATGAATTAAGGGCTTACATCTCATCCTGATAACTATACCTATCCCTAGTTAGTGGTGAGATGTTCAAACATGTGAAAATTATGAAGGCAGTTTTATGTACACAAGCAAGGAGTTTTATGCCACTTTTCACAATTTTCATGGCTTGTATGGATAATTAGACCTATTAAAATTTCATGTATCATCTCAAATATCTTATCCATGAATTTTTAATTGATTTTCTCAAGTTTAAACATGTCTAATTGACCTTTAGACTTATTTTAATTGGCTCTTCTCTCAAAATCTATAAATATGCACTCTTTAGCTCTTTTTATCAGCCCCCATTGGTTGATGGGGAAAATCTAGACAAATTTGTACTTGAAAGACTCTTGAATACATATAAATCTGATTTTTATAGTCACATATTGTACTATTGAGTATTGATTATAATTTATTTGGTCTTGTATAGTGAAAGATCTTCTTTTCTAGCATGTTACTCTTGATTGTCTACCAATTTGTAAAAAGGGTATTATTATATGTATTTATTTGTAATATTTATTAAATTTATAAGTTAATTAGAAGTGTATTATGACTTTAGCCTTTTATGGATTCATATTTTACCCTCCTAGGTGTGAAATACCTTCTTGAATCTATAATATGAAGCGATGATGTGACAATGCATCCTAAGTAGTGAGTTTTGTGTGAGAGAGGTTTTGTTTGTCTTTAAGTAGTATATTTTTAGTCAAGTGGGAGGATATTAAACATTGGTGCATCACCTTTTTTGATTTTATTATATGTTTTCCTAATCCCTTTTCATCCACAAGTTGATAGGTAAAGAAGAGATTCAAAGAGTGCATCAATGGAACTAGCCCTTCTAGAGATTCATCTCTCAACATTATCACCCATATCAAGAAGGATGTCTCCATTTTTACACTTGGATGAGGAGAGATAGGCATCTCCTCATGGTTGCAAATCCAAGGGCCAATAATTTTTGGCATGTCCAATGTGACTCTAAGGCCTAGAAGATTGTCTAAGATTGATGTTGGTCTTGGCATAGTTGCATCTACAGAGCATCTACATTCAATACTTGGTGAATCCATCAAATATTTAATGTATTTTTCTGATGATCATTTTATAATTTTTATTTCAAAGGTAACCACTAGGTTTGCTGCTATAGTTATACCCTTTGATCTTGTGCAATTACTTTTTTTATTCTACCAAAAGGTTTAAGTTTGTGAATACCCATACTTATTCAAGAGAGTTGTTGTTTAATAAGTCTAATCTCTTATTTATTTTAGGCCCTAATAGATGAATTTCACATTCCAATATTTCAAGGAGATAAAATTTTTTGCCTTTTAGCAAATCATCTCATTTAAACCTTGCCCATTATGATCAAATTCTACGAGCAGTCGTTAAGAGTGTTCCATATTTAAGTGGAGAGGGTTCTATTAGTATCATTAAGCACATTAGACACATAGTAAATTTTTTTAATGTCCTTAGTATCACTCAAGATAATGTGGATATTATATTTTTGTCTTTGTCTTTCAAAGTCAAGGTTTTGGATTGGTATGGAACTCTACCTAAAAATTATATTGGTTGATGGTTTGAACTAGGAGATCTATTGACTAAGAGGATTGGAGAGAAGAGTGACTATTTACCTCTAGTTGAAAAATTGACCACTATCAAGAGGCTACCACATGATTTTATACAATATTTTAACACTAGGTTTCAATGAACATGGGATAGAATTCTATATCTTGTGAGGCCTACTCCAAACTATGCATTCTTGTACTATCTAAAAGCATTGAATAGTGATGTAGCTATGATGATCTAATATATAGGTGGGAATACATTCCTTTTTTCCTATAAGATAGCCATAAATGCTAATAATTTTCTTATTCAAGAAATAAAGTTTGCTCATAGGCCTCTAATGTCATTATTCCATAATTTGTAGCCTCCTAGTTAAGTGGAATTACCTAACTTGGATCCTTTACCTAGTAATGAGAAATATATAATTGTTCCTTCCAATGAGATTAATGAAGTTAAAATTTTGTTAAAAAATTTCACTAATGAGTTATTTTCCATCAAAATTCAACAAGCCAAAAGTTATAGGCCATACCAATCCTACATTTAGTTTGGACAAATCAATAAACCTCCTTTTCAAGGTAATGTTCAAGGAAAAGGTCAAATCACCCAAGTCAGGGCTTATCAAAGCTACAATCCTAATGATCCCTCATCTTATAAATCTCTTGTTCCCACTCAAAATAACGTGGTTTAATAAAATCCATTCTATCCATCCTTTGAGAAAAATCAAGAACAAGTTGCTTATGCAAATGAAATACAAAATCAAACCATGACAATGCAAGGTAATCAATATTTCCAAGTTTCAAGTTTTGAAGGACAAATGAAAATTGGGGTGGATAATGGTTAAAAAAATATGATTATACCTTCATAAATCATTTGGAGGGAGAGTTTTTTCTATCAATCACTTTGGGAATCCAAGTAATATGAATACTAGTGTTTCCTCTAACAATAGGTCAAAGAAAAAGGTTGTTAAAGAGGCTCAAGGAGACAATCAGTGACATGTTTTAACCCTTATATGATATACAATGGTTAGTGTGTCTAATTATATCCTAAGGTGAAAGAAAATTATAGATTTCAAAACATAAGGCTAGTTACTACACCTCCACCTCCATAAGCTACATCACAAGGTGTTAGTGGTCCCTAACAGCTTCATAAGGTGAGTAATCCTTACATCAATACTGTAGACCAGATGAAGAAGTTGCATATGAATATTTCATTGTGGGATTCATTGAAAATATTGGGACAAAAGAATCTACTTCAAAATGAATTTCAAGGAGTATGTAAATAAGTTGGACAAGCTAGGAATGAGAATGTTGTCTTGGTAAATGAAACTCAACCCACTGATGAACAAGCAAAGAAAGTTTATAGGACTTCTCTTCTATATATGTCTATAATCATTAGTGATTTATTATTCCAAAATCGTATCATATATATCAGATCAAGAAGTTTAGTCATGCCTAAGGCAATAGAGGATAAACTAGGATTCAAATATGAACCAATGACAAAGGGAGTTCTACAATTAGATGGGTCACATATAAACAACCTAGGAGTAATAAGAGATTTGTATATAATTTTACATTATTATCCCACTTTTTATATCACTCATAATGTATTTGTGCTAGACTTACCCCTATACTTTTCTCTTTATTTTTCAAGAGAGTTTATAGCTAAGATTGGTGGATATTTGGTAGCCAATTGGTCCTACAAGGTGTTTAGGACAAAGTATGGCACTAAAGTGAAGATTGAATCATAAATTATCCATCATAATCACTTCAAAACTTATATTCCTAAATTGGTAAATTTCAATTATGCCATCATTTATGAGGATAATCTTCACATAAATCAATCTCCAACATCTTTTCTAGAAGGAGTTTCTGATTTGTATCTAGATGAGTGGGGAAATGAACATTATGAACATAATCCTTAAAATTTCATAGAATAATATAGTCTTGGGGTGTATTTTATGCATGATAAGGACTCTATCATACAAAACATAAGGAATCCAAGTGAGAATGCAAAATCTTTATGGAATATTTTCTTTGATGGGTCAAGAAGGAAAATTGGGTTAGGTGGTGCAACAATGTTAGTTTCACCTTATAAAGAAAGGTACTATTCAAATTTCAGATTTAAATTATCATGTAATTATAATGTGGCATAATATAATCCCCTCATTCATGGCCTTGAATGGGCAAGGAAAAGAGGTGTCAAAAATTTACAAGTGTTTGAGGATAGTGAGCTAGTTGTGAACCAAGTTAAAGGCAAGAATTTGACCAAGAACTCTTTGCTTAAGTCCTATAAGCATAGAGTGTGGGATATTTTGGAAGGTTTAAAATATTTAAACATCACATTTATTCTAATAGAGGATAATAAGCATGCTGATAGGTTGGCATCTATTGGTGCTCAATTTGATATTCTAAAAGGTATAAAATAAGACAAGAACCAACCTCAACTAAAGGTGATTGTAAGGCTCTCCATACTAGATAATGTCACTAATTAGCAAGTGTTTGATAGTGACAAAAAAATATATCTTTTTATACAAGAGGAGGCTGAGTTTTCTCCTAGGAATCAGTCCAAACTACAATAATAATATGGAGAGCATATTGTCCAATTGAAGTCCAACAAGCTTCTTAAAGGCCTAATTACTCTTGAAAGCATATGAAATAAAGATTACCAGATAAATAAATAAATTTTAAGCATGTATACCAAGAAATATAACTATGAGAAGGTATAAATATTTAAGGATAAGTTACTTGCACTTGGAAAAGTATGCACTAGTCAATCGAAACATTCTTTTATTGAGTTGTGTAAGGAGTTTAGTGATGTATTTTCATGGGAGTATTGTGATTTAAAGTATTTTTATCAAAGCCTAGCTCAACACGCCATAGATTTAGATGAAAATTCAAAGCCTATTAATCAAATACAAAGGCCAATAAATCCTAAGATTAAACCCCTCATGAAAAAAGAGCTCCCTAAGTTGATTGAGTCTAGAATCATCTTTCCTATCAAGCATTCATCTTGGTTGGCCAATTTAGTCTTTATTAGAAATAATAATGGGAAAATTAGGATATGTGTTGACTTTAGGGACTTGAATATAGTTTATTTGAGATTTCAATATCCCATTATTTCTATGGAGCAAATTTTACAAGTTGTAATAGGTAGTGAGAGGTTTTCTCTCCTTGATGGGTATTCTAGGTATAATCAGATAAGGGTGAAGGAAAGTGACCAATATAAGATATACTTTACTAATAAATGGGGTACATATGATTATAGGAAGATGCCTTTTGTATTTTCTGATGCTTGATATAGTTTTTAACATGTAATGGATATCGATTTTCAAGGATAAATCAATGACATTGTGTTTGTGTATCTTCATGATGTAACCATTTTGTCCAAGGATAAAAATGATCACTTGAATCATCTAATGTATATTTTTGAAAGGTGTAGAGTGTTTGGGATCTCATCAAACCAAAATAAATGTTTTTTTTATATCCATTAATGCTAATTCTTTTGGTAAATTATCTCCAAGAAGGGTTTATACATTGATCCTAAAAGGGTGAGTGCCATCTTAGCATTATCTTTGCTTAAACACAAGAAAGGTTTGCAAAGTTTCTTTGGGAAAACAAATTTTAAAAGGAGATTCATTTTTTATTTTGATAACTTATTTAATACTCTAACCTCCATGCTAAGGTAATATGAAGTGTTCACTTGGACAAGAAGGAAGAAGGAATGCTTTGAAGAGGTCAAATAGGTCATTGCTCAAACTCCTACCCTTGCAAGTCCCAAATTATCTAAAGATTTAAATTTATATACTTTTCAGAATGAAGGGGTAATCTCTACCATGATTACTCAAGTAAATGATGAGAATTTAGAATAGTTGATTGCCTTCTTTAGCCAAGGTTTGGAAGGATATACGGTAAGATACACCTATGTTGAGAAGCAATTACTTTCAGTTATAAGGAGTCTAAATAAGTTTAGTCATATGTTGTCTAACAATAAGAATAATATATTTTTGCCTCATCCTAGTGTCAAATATTTTCTCTTGAGCATGGATTTGAATGAAAGGAGGGTAGGTTGGATCATAAAATTGATGGAATATGATGTGGAAACCAAACCACCAAGCTAGTGAAGGGAAAAGGGTTATGTGAGCATTTTTATTCAAACTTGAAAGAGAAAAAGGAGGTTGTTTTAGAACTTCATGATAACCCTATGATAGTTTTACCTTCATCTATGAGGATTTTAACACAATACATGATTCATTTTCTTCAAATTGGTGAGTGTCCACAAGGTATTGATAGAAATAGAAGGAGCTACTTTAGATTTGAATCCATTCTTTATGTACTTATTGATGGAGTGTTATTTAGGAAAAACTATTCAAGTGTGTTATTGAGGTGTATTGATTTAGATTAGATTGACAAAGTTTTTCTTGAGTTTCATGATGGACCAACTGGTGGTCACTTTTCTCCAACAACCATAGCTACTAGGATTGAAGGATAGATACATTTGGCATAGCTTGTTCAAGCACACCCATGATTGGGTAAGGAAGTGTCCAAAATTTAGTCTCTTTGATGTAAAAAGAAATCTTTTTGCCTTTTCTCTTCATCCAATTCATGTTGATGGACATTTTATGTAATGGGGGTTGGATTTCATATGCCTAATCAATCCACCTTCTAGTGTTCGTCACAAGTGGGTATTTACTAGTAAAGATTACATCAGAAGATGGGTGGAGGTTATAGCTCTCAAGGAGGAAAATTAAGTCTCAATTCTTTACTTATATGAAGGTATAGTAACAAGGTTTTGTTTTCCTTCAATAATAATATTAGATAATGCGTTGGCTTTCCTTGAAGTAAGGACAAGTGAATGGGCTTTGCATCATGGCATTTATGTCAACACCTCCTCCAACTATTATCCCCCATGGAATGGACTAGCTAATTCTAAAAACAAGAATATAATCAGGATCATAAAGAGTACAATGAAGGAGAACCAAAGGACTTGGCATTCCAAGTTAAAGATAACCCTTTGCGCTGAAAGGATTACCCTAAAGAGAGCAGTTGGAAACTCACCATATACACTTTTTTATGAAAGGGAAGTTATAATACCTATTTCACTTGAGTTCTCAACCTTGTACCTCACTATCATTTGTAATTGATGGACAATGAAAGCATGGAATTTAGGTTATGCAAGTTGATGGAGCTTGAGGAGATAAGAGATCAAGTTATGCAAATTATGATAACTCACCAAGAACAAACAAAGAGATGTTTTGACAATAAATCCATGCCAATAAGTTTAAAAGAAGGAGACATTTTTATAAAGTGGGATGACGATAGGGACAATCTTGGAAGACACATAAATTTTGATGCTTTATGGAGTGTCCCATATGTGATCACACAATGCAAACGACATAATGCTTTCCAAATCTCAAGTTTGGATGGAGGTAAACTTCATATCCCATTCAATTGGATATGTCTCAAACATTTTTACTAAGGTTATCCCTTATCTTTATATATATTTTCTTACTTTTCTTGTGTTCCCTAAGTGCTTATGCACATGTGTGAGTTTATCTTGTGTTTTGCTTTGATTTTTGTCTTGACTAGTATTGATATTACTAGTGTGGTGTGTTTTTTGTGTTGTTTTGAAAAATTCCTTGATAATCATATTCAATAATACATTGAATCCATTATCCCTTGGTAGGATAAGGCTACTAGACCTTAGTATAACAGGCATACTACCCCCTACGAGTCACTATTTTATTTCCTAAATTTTACTTCTTGGTCAAATTTGGGCTCCCATAGGAAAAATGTTAATGTTGAAACATTTAAATGGGTCTTAATTTTTTGTTATAGGAGATGTCACTATTTATATGATGTCATTTGGGGTCACATTAGTTTTAATCTTATTCACATTAGCTAATTTGTTCATTAGGGGTCTTTTTATGTCATTTTAAGAGTCATTAATAAATTTGGCATGTTTCCAAAGGTGCCTAGGTGTCCCAATTTTATGGAAAAAATCCAATAAGTTATTTTAGATGTCTAACATGTTAGTTACATTAGATCCTTGTAGGGTACCTAACTAAAACTACAAAAATCAACTCAAATGGAGGAAAATTGGCACTTGTACAGATTCATGAATAGTGTGCCATGTGTTCAAGTTAGTGGGGGCTCCATAAAACATTATAAAATTAATATCTATGATTTTTTTCATTTTAATTTCAATTTTGATGCCAAAAATGTTCTTCACTTTTTGTCTTTTTGGGACAAAGTAAACTAGCCTTCAATTTTTTGCTTAGTACAGAAGGTATAGGTAGTTTCAAACAAAATGACTTTTGGGATGATATTAAAATAGGATAAATAAATTTTAATATATTGATTTTGTAAAATTATCAACTATTCATTATGAACAATCGCTAACAAGTTGACTTTGTATATTTGGTAGCAATTTGATGCAACCTATAGGTTTTTCACATTTTTTTCCAAGTCCATATGAACCAATTGGTTATGTTGGCTATACAGGATGTTATATTCCTTAAAAAATATTCTCCATTCCCTTTTTCATGATTCATTAATTTTAATGAGCAAATTAGTCATATGATACAAGAATGTGTCACCATCTATGGTTTCAATTGAAGTGTTCTTGTTTGCTAATTGTATCTTCCTATTGGCTACTTTTTCAACTAGAAAGGAGTGTCCCATAAGTATTTGAGTCATAAACCCAAATACTTAAATGTTTTTACCTAACCATGATATTCATTGAGTAGCTTAAAAATTTGTTTTCTTCTTTTGCCAATTTCATGCTTAGTGTCTGTTGAATTCCATGAACATATAGGTGGTTACCACATAATGGAGGGTGTTTTGAGTTTATTCTAAAAGTGTTGCTAAATATTTTATCCTTTTAAAGGTTAAATATCTCACTTAAGGTGTTAAGATACTTATAAACAATCATACCACTGCTCAATCTCACTCTCACTACATTGCAACTTAGATTTAAATCTATAAGACTCTTACTCATGTCATCCTTCAATGTGAAAGGTTTGAAATACATCCTAACTTATTTATAGATGAATAAACATGGGTTATATAATTTTATTTGAATGTACAAGTTCATATAGAATCTTAAGTTTCATGGTATGCACCTATAAGTGGTTGAGCAGAATGCTTGAATGCTTAAAGGAAGAGTGTGAAATGGTCTTGTCACCCTTTTAGGGTTGTGGAACAAATAATAAACATTGACAAACAAATCCAAATGTCAATTGAGAAAATGGATTATGGAAACATAAGTGAATACCAAGAAAACTGTATTCAAGCCTTTTTGTCCCAAAATGGCCAAAATAGAGGTCTTGGTGGTTTTGGTAGGCCTCCTAAAGTACACATGCAAAAGGTTTTGACTCTTATAATTTGGTATAAATATATCCTATAGCTAAATCAAGGAATCTACCATTTTTTTTGAAGAATTAATAGAAGGTCATAAGTCTTTGAGGGTCTTAAAAGTACTCCAAAACACACATATGTTCTAATGACATCTACAGGATTGTGAAGATGTAGAGGGTTTTTGACACTTTGAGTAGGTAAAAATGCATTTCTTAATATTGGTAATGGTTTAAAAGATTAAATGACATCATAAAGTTTCAAGGACCACTATAGGGAAGTATTAATTTGTGTTTTGATTCTCTAAGATTAGGTTTTGTCCATACACCATGATAATTAACACCTACAACAGACTCTCCAAGAAGAAACTATCTCAGTCAATGATGAAAGGCATTTTTTAAAGTCCTAAATGGGACACATATTTATTATCAGCTGACATATGCATTTTTTAACTTCAAAATATGTTTTAATGAGTTTATATACACCATGGACAAGTTTTATAGAGATCAACACCTACAGGCCTAAAGGAAATAATGACCATTTGTTACTTTAAGAAGGTCTAGAATTATCCAAACTTGTTTAGGTGTCTGGGTGATTTAATAAACATATGATTAACCTATATGACCATCTATAAAGTTTATAAAATTTTCCATGACCTCTTTTATGCAATCATAATCCATATAAATGCCTAAATATTTTACCTATAGCCGCTAAAGGAGGACTATGGATAGATAGTGAGAAAGGATTATCACTTACTGAGGGTGGAAATACTATATACTTATTTCAAATTATTCCAACCATGAATCAAGTGAATCTAAATAGTTTTTAAGATACATTTGAATCTTGTTTCAAGTTTGCATGATCCAAAATAAGTTATAGGGGTCAGAAAAGACTGTCCTAATGAAAGACCTAAGCATAAGGTTTGATGATTGACTTGAGAATGTTCATTGGGTTATAATAATGAGAAGGTATTATGATCACATAAATGAAAAAAATATATTAATACACTTTAAAAAAGTTATAAACAAGCCAGGTGACCACCTATAGCTTATTGAAAGTGTCTCAGTCTTGTTTAAGGTAATCAACCTAGTCTTGGATAAGAAAGAGTTGTTTGAAGGTTTAAGTGTATGAGGAAATTTTTTGTGAGTGATACAAATAAAAATAATTTTTTTAACTAAAAAATTATCCTAAATTTCCATTCCCAATTCCTAATGCATACACAAACACCTATAGGCATGACTATCATAGTCAAGGCAGGGTTTAAGGAAAGTGTAGGGCTAAATGAGTCGTGAAACCTATAGGAGAAAGAGGAAGGTGTGAATGGTTTAAATTATATTAATCATGATATAATATACTCCCCAACATTCCCAATACATTTATAATGTCCTCAAATTCTCCCCTCAATTGGCAAATGGACTACAGTTTGTACAAACAAGCTAAAAAACCCTTGGTTCAAGGGGTAAACATAAGGAATAAACTAAAAGAAAAGGTTTTGAATGGTTTTAAAAGATAAATGAGCACAATAGAAATGTGTATATAATTTATAAATATCATATGAGAATATCATGAGATTGGACCGATCATCTATAAAGAGGTTTGGGCCAAAATGGAGGAAAACAAGGTTTTCTAGCACCTTTTCGGAGAGATTGAGTTGGTAAGGTGCCTAAATGAGGAAGTATGACCTCTCCCTTAGGTAAAGAGACTAACTAATAACTCATAAAACTCCAAAAACTTTAATTTTTTTTAACTAATAGGGATATATCTCTCTATTTTATCTCAGAGGTCAGTTACTCAAGAAAATTAGAACATTGGTTTGCCCAAGTAAAAGATTAAAATTGAGTGAATGATCAAATATGGGACCTTGGTATATTAAATAAAAATTGGGTGATGTATATTTAAGGTGTATTAATTCTTATATATACTCACACAAGATCCAATCCATTAGAATGACCTAGTTGTGCATGCATACAATCCACATTGGCATGGTTCCACTAGGCCAAGTTGACAAAAGAAAGGAAATGTGATGAAAGGAATGTTGGAGAAGTTGTGTCATGGTTTTATAAGAATAAATTGAGTATGATAATACAAAAAAAAACCATTATAATCATTTTATATCAGTTCAAGTGGCTCAGACTAGTAGAGAGTGTGCTAAACCCACTAGACTTCAAAGAGACCTAGAACCATGTTGAGATCCATCTTCATTTCTAACTCTTGGGATTACATTTGATTGATTGAAACATGATAATATGATGTAGATGGATTTATTTCAGCCATTTTAATGTAGATAAACCTATAGGATATTGTTTTTTAAGTGACACAGTCCAAACATGCAAAATGATAGTATAACAAGATCAATGGGTGTTTTCAAATACTCATATCTTTTATATGGATATGCATGGGAAACAAAGGGATTTAGGAAATTTATTAATTTCCCTTAGTATCAATCTTGTGGAATTTAGAGGTAGGATAAAATTCCAATCATTATTAACAAAGATTAAGACCAAACACCTCTATAAAACCCTTATTAACCCTCATAAGGACATTATTTGAGAAATGTTGAAATTCAATCATCCAGATGCAATGTAACTACCATGAAACTAACTTGAAGATGTATAGGACTCACTCAGGCTCTCAAACATGAAAGGAGGTGTACGTAACTACCAATTTTCTTTTATGTTTTTTAGGGTATATGATGTTTTAAAAGGTGAAACCAAGTTTGATGGGAAGATCAAGACCAATTATATCTCCCTATGTTAATTTTATCATATGTAAGATATTCTATGTGTCTAAGCTAAAGATCCCCATTTAGCCAATCAAAATTGGCATGGTACACATAAGGGTGAAAAGTGTGGAAACCTTAATTAGATGTCCTTTTAAAGCATGTTTGAGAGTTATAAGGATATGGTTAAGATTTATAAGTGTAATTAACCCTATCCCATGGATTTTAATGTGAAACTAAAGACTTATATGAGGCCAAGTGTGAAGGGTGACTTGAACAAAGAGTTTTAAGATTGTAGATAATGATTGCTTCATTCCAAGAGTTTTCAATTGAGTAGGATCAGAACCAATGCATGGAATTTTATGATTGAAGTACTTCCCTCTCATCCCAATCACTATACCTATCCCTAATTAGTTGTGGGATGCCCAAATAGGTGTAAATTATGAAGGTAGCTTTTTGTGCACAAACAAGGAGTTTTATGCCACTTTTCACAATTTTCATGCCTTCTATGGACAATTCGTCCTCTTGAAATTAAATTAATGAATCCACGTATATTATACATTAATTTTTAATTGATATTCCTAAGTTGACACATTTCCATGTGACCTTTGGACTTCCTTTGCTTGGATCTTCTCTCAAAAGCTATAAATATGCACTCTTTTGGATTTTTTAGCAGCCACTATTGGTTGATGGGGAAACTCTTGAAATTTTTTTTATTTAAAGACTCTGGAAGAAATATATAATTTATTTTGACACTAAAATTATGTACTATTTATTATTGATTATAATCTTTCTGGTCTTGTTTAGTGAAAGATCTTCTTTTCTAGCATGTTACTCTTGATTGTCTAACAATTTGTAGAAAAGTTATTGTTATAGGTCTTTGTTAGTATCCTTATTAATTTTATAAGTTAATTATAATTTGTTTATGAATATATACCTTCTTGAATCTAACATATGAAATACTGATGTGACAATGCATCTTATGTTGTGAGTTTTGTGGTAGACAGGTTTTGTTTGTCTTTAAGTACTAGATTTTTAGTCAAGTGGGAGGATATTAAATATTGGCACATCACCTTTTTATTTTTCTTAGTTTTTTTTATAATCCCTTTTCGTCCACAAGTTGATATCTAAAGAAGGGTGTTTAAGATTGCATCAAGGGAACTAGCCCTTCTAGAGATCCATCTCTCAACATTTTCACCCACAACAAGAGGGATGTCTCCATTGTGACACTTGAATGAGGAGATCTAGTCATATCCTCAAGGGTGAAAATCTAAGTGTAAATAGTTAAATAGAGTACACCAACAAACCCAAATTCTATTTCATTAAGAAATCATCTTGCATATGACACCGTTATTGAACAATATCATCGCATACAAGACTTATTATTGGTTGAGCTTCTTGACCTCACATTTGACATTTCAAAATATTTTTATACACAATGAAAATTAAAAATGTATTAAACATCAAAATCATTAGAAAGGTTTAATTTTGAAATCATCAAATTCTGACAGATGGAACAAATAGAGAATCCCATTTGTAAAATGCCAATCCTTCCACACATTATAGACAATATAAACCCATCATGATCATGCATACCAAGAACCTATTATTGATAGGAATTAATTTATACCACTATTAAATTTTCATACTACACACCTATCTCATTAATAATTGAAATTTATTTCCATCTATAATGTTCTTCTTCTGCAACCATTCTAGATAATCTTCTAGCCCATTTTTAATGCATGTGATTTACATGTAAATGTTTTTAGATAGTTCAAAGACCTTTATTTATTTAGAAACTTGTAGTCAATTCTAAAATCAATGAGATTTTCTTTGAATGCTTTATCATGTCTTTGCCTTTAAGTTTGGTATCAGATCCACTTAGATTAGAGCCTACTATGTCTATCTAAGGGAGCTAAAATAAGTATAAGTTATTTTAGCCAATTTAGCCAACCCATAATAGAAGTGAGAAGAGGCATGCCATTTATGGTATATCTTATATATGGAAATGTTTTATCCATTAACCAAATTTAAAGCTATCTAAGGATGATTGAATTTAAAGATATATAACTAGCTGCAATGAGTAGATTCATCCAAGTTGAGGTTGTGGAGTTGATCTATCAAATCTCAGCATCTAAGTTTAAATTAAAAGTTTCCTAAGGTTCTGTCATAGTCCTATCAGCCACTGTAAACACAAAACACTATCATGAAATTTTCATAAATTATATTACAATGAGTTTTTGGTGGTTTTTTTAGTTACCTATATCACTAATATCTAAGAATAAAAACAACCAAGGCCATATCCTTTATTCATAACAATCATCTAAAGCATTGCTAAAAGGATTAGAAATAGAAGAAGTTTATATGTTTTATGAATTTCATAGCATTTTGTCATAAGATTTTTATCTTATATGTGTTGTAAGTTATTAAATTTGGTATCCTTTGTTTTGTTGTCTTGCTGTAAGTTATCAAAATTAGAGAATATAATACAAAGTGAAGACTATTATTTTTGTTTCTTTTAAACCAAAAAAAAGTGTGCAGTCAATAAAAGAGAAATATCTATTCCCAAGGAGATATATGATAAAATCATAGGTTAGCCATTGTAAAAATGAAAAAGGTAATCACTATTTTTAGATACCAAAGGTTTTGAAGTTGTCTAGCTACCACAAATAACTACATAACAACCCAACCCATCACAACAAGAAGTTTGAAGATAAGCAAAAGATTGAAGTATTAAGGAGTGATAGTGATCATGGCATCTAGTGATAGTATCAACTAACCTCAAACTTCACTATTTTCTAGTAATAATTATGAGTTTTGAGTAGTTCAGATGAAAACCATATATTATTATCAAGATGTTTGGGATTTGGTAGAAAATGGGTTTGTAAAATTTTAAGATTTGACCACTTTAACTCAAGGAGGAAAAGATGAATTTATGGAAAAGAAAAATAAATATGATAAATCCTATTCTTTATTTAGCAAACAATGGATGATTCTATGATTCTTAAAATTGTTGTAGTAATTAGGTCTAAATAAGCTTGGGAAATGTTATAAATTTCATACGAGGGAACAACTAAGCTAAAAGTATACAAATTATAGACACTAAGAAGAATTTTTAATAATCTTCAAATGAATGCATTATAATCTATAGATCAATTCTTTCGTATTGTAATGAATATTATAAATCAAATGAGGTCACACAGAGAGACTGTATCTAATAAAAAGGTGATAGAAAAGGTTCTTACAAGCCTTCCTATCAAATTTGATGTAATAGTAGTCACAATTAAAAAATGAAAAGACTTATCTCAATTATAAATAGATGAATTGGTGGGATATTTTCTATCCCATGAAACTAGGATGAATAGAAATAATAATTATTCTTTGGATAATGCTTTAAAATCACAAGTGTCATTTGGTAGAGGAAGAGGAAATTTGAACTTTAGAGGAAGAATAAGAGGTATAAGTGAACACATGAGTCCAAATCAAGGATAAATGACTAATTAGCCAAATCAATGTTTCAAAAATATAATACGTGGAAGAAATCAACTTTAACCATCAAGTTTTGATAAGTCCCACATTCAATATTATTATTGTAGGAAATTTGGCCATATTTCAAATGAATGTATAATTAAACAAGAAGAGGTGTATAAACAAAAATAAAATTAATCAGATGTATCTGATAATAGCTATGGAAGTTTACTTATAACTTATAATGTTGGTCAAGAAAATTTCTAATGACATATGGTTTTTAGATAGTGGATCTAGTAATCGCATGATAGGAAATAGAGAGTTACTTGCTAGTTTTGATGACTCTATAAAATCTAAAGTAAAACTCAGAAATGATACAAAATTATCTATAATTGGGAAAGGTGTTATAAACATTTTGACTAAGAATGGAGAAAATAGATATATTCTTGATGTTTTATTTGTACTCGATTTAAAACATAATATGTTGAGTGTTAGTTAATTATTGAAAAAAGTTAATAGATTTATGTTTAAAAATGATGTGTGAAAAATTATAGATATAAATTATAATGATAGGTTAATTTTAATGGTCAGAATGACTAGGGACTAAATGTTCCCCTTCCAAATTCACTACATCTATGGAATTGAGGAAATCAACTTCAAGATAGTGTAATTATACCAGATATAGATTTGGTATTTGAGGTATGGTCATATTAATTTTCAAGGTTTGTATTTATTATGAAATAAAAATATGGTGAAAGGATTATCACTCATATAGAATCCAATTATATCATGTGAAAGTTGTATAGTGTAAAAATAACATAGATAAATTTTTGCATTTAAAAGTTCATACAGAGGAAGGAAACCATTAGAGTTAATTTACATTGATATATGTGGGCCAATGTAGAATCCATATTTAGATAAAATCATATATTTCCTTAAATTTATTTATTATTTAAATAGGAAGACCTGGATATATTTTCTCAAGCAAAATTTTAAATCTTTTGGTAAATTCAAGGAATTTAAAGCTTTGGTGGAAAAACAAAGTGGCCTATACATAAAGGTACTTATATTTGATAGGTTTGGTGAGTTTAGTTCTAATGAATTTATAGATTTTTATAGATATCATGTAATTAAGAAATAATTTACAACAAACTACACACAAAATAGAATGGTGTAGTAGAGAGGAAGAATATAACCTTAATGGAGATGGCTAGGAATATGATAAAGGCCAATAACTTATCCAATGATTTATGGGTATAAGTAGTAGCATTTGTATTATACATTTTGACTAGGATTCCTATGAGTAGTGTTAGATAAAAAATTCCACAGGAAGCATGGAATGGTAAGAAACATAGTGTATCTCATTTTAAAAAATTTGGGTGTGTTTCTTATTCACTAGTGCCATTTGAATTGAGAATTAAATTTGATGATAAATTTTAGAAATGTATTCTTATTGATTACAATTAATAATCAAAATTTTATTGATTGTATAATCCCCTTTCAAAGAAATTAACTATTAGTAGAAATGTTGAATTCAAGGAAGATGAATCATGGGATGGAAATGATGACAAAGTAGTCATAGGTGGAACACCAATATCTCATAGTGAAGAATAACAATAAGAACAATGTCATCAGTTAAATCAAACAACACCAAATACTCCACCAACAAATGTTGTGCATGGCACACCATCAAAACGTCCAGATCATCCTACTACCAATTCAAATGTAATTAGTGAGTTAGATCCAACACTTATCTCATTAATACCAAGGTATAGAGGTAATTAAAAAAAAATTAAAATAGATATATGATCAAGGAGAAGAAAATGTAGATTTATATTCCAATTATTCTTTATTCCCTTATGGTCTTGTATATTTAGAAGTAGTGAAAGAAGACAATTGGATCAAGGCAATAGATGAAGAAATGGACTTTATTGATTGAATTAAAACATTGGAGTTAATAGATCTACCTGAAGGTAATGATTTTATAGAATTCAAATGGCTTTATAAGGGAAAATTTAATGTTGAAGGAAATATTATAAAACATACAAAAAGATTAGTTGAAAAAGGATTTTCACAATAGTATGTGAATTGATTATAATGAAACATTTTCTCAAGTTATTAGACTTGATATATTTAAAATAATTTTAGCAATAACTTCATATATTAATTGGAAGGTCTATCAAATGGATGTGAAATAAGCCTTCTTAAATGGTTTTATTGATGAATAAGTTTATTTTCAACAAACACCTGGTTATGAGGTATATGGGCATGAAAATAAAGTTTGTAAATTGAAAAAGGAACTCTATAAATAGGTACATAGGGATTGGTATCATAGGATTGATTCATATTTTATAAGCAATAAATTCATTAAAATTAGTAGTGAACCCACATTTTATATAAATACCAATGAACAAGGTCAATTTTTGATTGTGTGTTTGTATGTTGATTATTTGATTTTCACTCAAAATTTATTAGAAGACATGTTCAAGTCAATCATGATGATTTTTTTTGAAATGATAGATTTAGGCTTGATTAGTTACTTCTTTGGCATTGAAGTTATTCAATATCATAAAGGTATATTTTATTGTCAATTCAAGTATGTCAAGGATGTGTTGAAAAGATTCAAAATATTGAATTGTAATCCTGTCTCAACTTCAGTTGCAATAGGAATAAAACTTAGTAAAGAGGATAAAAACTCAAACATTGATCCAAATATGTTTATAATACTTGTAAAAAGTCTAATCTATCTCACAAATAGTAGGTAAGATTTTATATATGGTTTTAGTTTGATTTTAAGATTCATGGATTCACCTCGAGATTATCACTACTAGGTCAAAAAATGAATATCCATATATGTTATAGGAATAACTGAATATAGAATTTTATATTCTAAAAATAATGATTTATTTTTGATTGATTATACTGATAGTGATTTTTTAGGTAGAATAGATGACACAAAGACAACTTCCAGATATGTCTTTCATTTTTTATTAGGAGTTGTGTCATGATCATCGAAGAAGTAACTTATATGGATAATTTCATCATCTAAAGTAGAACATGTAGCTATAATTATATAAAATGAAAAATTCATCATGTCTATAAATTAATCATAACTTAGAGAAAATAGATTGTACCATTCACTTCCAATTGGGAACACATTTGTAAAGTGGGAACATGAGAAATATGGGGATATACTATACCTGATTAGGGGATCTCTTACTATGATACACCATGATAAGGAGGGTTCCAAACCCTCAATTCTAACACAATCACATAATAACCCTAAAGTGGTCCTAAGTTTTGATATCTCACTAAACTAATAACAAGTAAAATAAATCTAATCTAGTGCTCACCAAAGCTTGTGGTACAAAGTAGGGCTAGAAATAGTAAACATAAACATGCATAAGAGAAATATACTCATGTTAGTGTCTATGAAATCCTAATGTGTAGAAGAGAAGTAAAAATGCATATCTATATACATTTACAAAGGAGGAAAAAAGTTAGGAATACTTACCTTTGAATATGAACTCATCATGCCTCAATCTCTCCCTTGGCCATCAGGTTTTACAAGGAATTATTATGGTATGTAAGGATGATAAGGATAAATCATCTCTAGGATACATGACCTATCAATGTATCCAAAAGCATTTTCCATAAGAGAAGATCTATATCTCCAAGCAAAGTACAGAACCCTAAGCTTTTTTTCTAAAGTAGAATGGTCAATAAGTAAATGTTCACTCACTTTTACTTCTTATTTTCATGATAAATGATGGAAATGAAATTTTAAGTATAGGTAGATTTGACCCTAAACCCTTATAAAAATATGAATCAAAAAGGTCAACCCAGTCAACCTAGAACACTTTTGGATAATAGTTTACTAAGACATGAGGTAGGCCAGCCCAATGTCAAACTAGCTCCTAAATTAAAAATATCCAAAACTATACAAGGTCGACCCAATTGACCTCATACAGTCAACTAAAAAATGGGACTAAGGTAATAAATAGCAGTATAAAATGTATCAAATTACTAGAAGGATTACAATATACAATAACAAGATTAGGGATAATTATTCTAAGAGATAAGTGTGTATATAAGAAGTGGTAAAAGGGATAACAATCATGTAGAGCATCAATGGTATTCCCACCCCTTTCTTGATGCACCACTCAAGCCATTTAATCAAAGATATTGAGACTCAATAGGTTATTATAAGATAAAAACTATTATTAAGTGATAAAATTTTGAAAATATTATGTGTATACATATGCCCCACTCAAATGTCATCATGTGTCATGTGAGTGCAACATGGGATGGTAATTTATGAATAGAACATGATAACACATAACACTGATGCTAAGTAAAGTGTAGTAAGTAGAAAATAAGATAAATGAAAGGATAGAAATAAAAAAACATACCTTTACGTACCGTAGTGATGTAGATAAATAATTATACTACAAGAGAATTGAAGGTGTCCAATGTAAAGAACATTAGGTGAACCTATAGATGTTAGTGAAAAAATAGACAAAAAAAGACAGTTTTAGAAGATAGGCATATGGTAGTGGAAAATATTCTCTACGCCATCATGATTCCATAACATTTTATGGTTCAAAAATTAGATGAGTAGAAACAAAGATATAGGTATAACAAGGAATGTGACAAATAACATTTGAAATATTTGAATTTTTGAAAAGTGATTTTAAATAGGGTCAAAGAGAAAACATTTGGTATTTTTGACATGTGAAGGAGAGAAAAATATCTAAAAAACCAAATGAGCTATGATGGTGAGGATATGACATGATATATGAGAGGCACCCCAATAAGTGGCATTGGGTACAAGATAGGTAAACAATTGGGAATCTTAAGCAAATTTTTGAATATTTGAGTGAATTTTTGTGTATTTTATAAATTTGTAATTCAATACATTTCTAGACATTAGAATGAATCCAAATTAGATGTTTAGGGTAGGAAAAACCATTTAGGTAAATGGATTGGAAGGGTTTGGGAAAATAACTAATAGAAGACACTTATTTAAAAAAATGTA
>JARHVA010000957.1:320000-337500 GCA_037957365.1 Torreya grandis | reverse complement strand
ACCAAGGCAAGAGAGATGCTAACACCAAGAAAATAGGATGTGACATAAACTATACAAAGTCAAATGGGTCAACCTAGTATAATAAATAGTGGTTAAAAATGTGTATAGGGTTGACTGGGTCAACTTAGTATAGCAGATAAAGAAAAATAAACAACCTATAACTCGTTGTGTTTATTGAAACAAATTTGTACTAAAATAAGAGATAATTTTGAAAATACTTAGGAAAGCAAGAAATGAAATGAAACACACAATAAATTGGGTCAATGAGGCTAATCCAATTGAGGCACACAACACAAAACCTTACACCAATGCTAGATAATTTAAGTTTTTGTAATACAACACATAATTGAGAAAAGAGAAAGCAATCAATTTGGATAGTAAAATCTAGTTTAGTGGTCAACCTAAATGTTATTAGATTATTAGAGTATAATTTTAGGTATGTGATAGGAAGTTGGTTATAAGAAAGGAACTAGAAATTAATCTCAAGATGGTTTCATGATGTTTGGGTTGAAAGGGATCTGTATTGGTAATGGGACATGCTTATTATTGGGGCCTACCCCCTCACTTCACACACCATAGAGATAAGGGTGTCATGTGCTTAGCCAGAATATACCATTAACCACGTGTTTATAATTGGCCAGAAAACCAAGTAGACTTCCCTCATACTAGTGAAATCCAAGTAGGTAGGCCTTGGGTAGATAATTGTTAAAATATATTTTAAGATTTTTGTGATTTGGTAGTGTGTGCATAAAATAGAAAATAGGGAAACTAAATAGTATATTGAAGACCACCTACTTAGACTATGTGAACAATTGTAAGCATGAAGACAACAAGAAATGAAAGTGTGAGTTAATTACTAGCATATAAGGGTAAATTCTATCTTTGAAACATAGTATAGGATTGACACAGTTGATAGTGTATGAAAATAATATAGAACATGGTTGATAGTGTTTTCTCTATACTATGGAAGAAAAGGTATCAAAATGAACTACATTGATAGGGTCAACCTAGGTTTTGAAATAACACATAGAATATAGAACTATGTCGATAAGGCCGACATAGTTGACTATATAGGGGTAGTTTTAAAAACTACAAAATATGAAATAAAAGACTGTAAGGAAAGAGATAGAAGGATATAAAGGAACCTTGGTGGTTTAGAAGATGTACAGAATTGAGATTGTTTTTGAAGAACCTTGATAAATACTTGTATGCTTTGTAAACTATGTCAACTAGGTTAATCTAGCTTTGTAGAAACTTATTTCTAAGGATTAATAATGTACAGGGTCGATTGTGTCAACCTAGTATGCTGAACCTAGTATCTAAAAATATACAGGGTTGATTAGATTGACCTAGTAGTCTAAAATCGATACCTAAAATCTACAAGGTCGACTGGGTCGACCTGGTAGTCTGGACTAAGAGTCTAAAATATTGAAAACCTATAATGTGTCGATTGAGTCAACTCAATAGCCTATACATGAAAAATAAACTACACAGATAAAACATAGTCATGATGCAACTATGTTTTAAACATGTGCACATAAGTTACAACTGTGTCGATATAGTCGACTCAGCATTATGAATATATGATTAAAAATGATAAAATAATGAAATAAGTGAAGAAAAATATTATAAAGGTTGGAATCACATCAGGTTCACTAGAATATATAGAATCATAAATGCATCATGTCTATAAATCAATCCTATCTTGGATAAGATAGATCATACTAGACACTTTCGATTGGGAACCATTTGTTAAAATGGAACATTACCAATATGGGGATCCACTAGACCCATTTATGAGATCTATTACCATAATAGACCATGCTAATGAGGGTTCTAAAGCCTCCAGTCTAACACAATCATACAATAACCCTAAGGGGGTCCTATGTTTTGATATCTCACTAAACTCATAACAGGTAAACTAAATCTAATCTAGTGCTCACCAAAGCTTGTAACACAAAGTTGTGGTTAGAAATAATAAATGTAAACATGAATAATAGACATATACTCATGTCAATATATACAGAATCCTAATGCATGGAAGATAAGTACAAATTCATATCTATATACTATTACAAAAGAGAATCAAAGTTAAGAATACTTACCTTTGAAGATGAACACGCTAGTTCTTAATCTATTCCTTGGCCAAGGTGATTCGTAAGAGATTTTTGTGGTATTTAAGGATGATAAGGATCAATCATCTCTAGGCTATAAAACCTATAAATTCATCCAAAAGACTTATTCACAAGACAATATCCATATTTCCAAAGATAGTATGGAACCCTATACTTTATTTTTAAATTAGAATGGTCAATAAGCAAACATTCATTCACTCTTACTTCTTCTCATGATAACTGATGGAAATTAACTTGTATATATAGGAGGATTTAAGCCTAAACCCTTCCAAAAATCCCAACAGATATGGTCGACCTAGTCAACCTTTCATAATTCCAAAAAATAATTCACTAAGTCATGAGATAGGCTGGCTAAAAGTCAAACTAGCTCCTTAGTGAAAAGTACCCAAAACTATACAGGGTCGACATAGTTGACCTAGTACAACCAATTGAAAAAATGGGATTAAGCTGAGGAATAGGAGGATAAAATATAGCGAATGACTAGAAGGGGTAAAATGCATAATAAAAAGCTTAGGGATAATCATTTTAGAAGACAAGTGTGTAGATAACAAGTGGAGAAAAGGATAATAATGTTTTGAATAACCAATGGTCTACCCACCCCTTTACTAGTGCACCCCTTAAAGGTGTACAAAGAGAGATTGAGACTCAAAATTTATTGAAAGATACAAAGTGTCAATAATTGATAAAGTTATAAAAGTATTATGTGTATATAGTAACTACCACAAATGTCAAACAATATGGATGTGTTGAGTTTTGTCATATTTGTTGCATAATCAGGAAGAAACGACACTAATTTTTTTTATAACAATTCAACAATTGCATTATCTAAGATTATGTCTTGAACAGGAGGAAAAAAGACATTGATATGAGGCACCACTTTATTAGGCAATTAGTTAACAATGGAGAAATCTATCTGGAGTTTTATAGCTTTGAAGATTAATTGGTAGATATTTTAACTGAGCCATTACCAAAGGACAACTTTGAACATTTCCAAAAAAAATTGGAAATTACTGATATTGAATGAGTTAGTGGTAGACACTAAGGGGAATTGTTGGTAAGCATTAATTTTTTCAACTATTCACTTGTTAAGTAACACACCTATCTCATTAATAACTGAAACTATTCTCCATCTAGAATGTTCTTCCACCACCATTCTAGATAATTTTCTAATGCAATTTTAACACATGATTTGAATGATAATATTTATAGATAGTTCAAAGACCTCTATTTATAGAGGCACTTGTAAGCATTTTTACAATCAATAAATGTTGGTTTGAATGGTATAACATGTCTTTTCCCTTTCACCTATCTTTGATAAAATAAAAGATAGATTATTTTACACTTTCAAATAGATTTTTTGATAGATTAAATGCAAATTAAAAACGGGTTGTTTACATTTAGAAATTACTCAGAATTTAGATGTGTCATATATAAGGTTAAATTTAGTGGGGAACATGAAATTCCCTGACTATTTGTTTAGTTATACACTGATAAACATTCTATAGAGATCACAAAAAATTTGTGACTATTTGATTATATATTTAGTCACAGTACGAATTAAGATTTTCAAGGAGGAAAACAAAACTTCTAATTTATAGGATAAAGCTACAACTTTTACAAATCCCTATCTTTTTATTGGGATCACTAATTTGATTGTCTCTTGGGTAAAACATAAGAAGGAGTCAGTATGTAAAGTTTTAAATGTAAGGTTGTGAGTGTTAGAGTAGATACCCTTTTAAAAACACTTTGCCCAATGATTCATCAACTTTGGGTACATGATATGAAACTTCCCAAAGACCGTCCAAATGCTAGCTTCGATCTATTTTACAATAACCTTATAAAAGGCATTGAGTTGAAGAAAAAATATGAGAATATCAGTCCTTTTAATGTGTTTATTAATTATGGGTATGCTTCATAGATCCTCAAGCTCTAAAAATAAATCCATGACTCCCTGGGGTTCATGCCTACCCACATGTTTCTAGATGATAAAATACTTATGATTGACATCAACAATCTTTAACAAGTAGTGAGACCATAACCTACACATATAAGTAGTATAATGAATGAGCCTGTCTTCAAACAAGATTCTATGCTTACTAACAACCCCTTTCATAATAACATAATGCTTCAACAAATGGTTTTAAATGATATATTTGACTCCTATCATTATAGTGCTCATGGAAAATCTCAGTTTTATGTGGGGTTGGAGAAATCTATTGGCAATTTGAAGGAGATTTGATTTCACAATGAGGTGTCTATTATCAGAGTGCACTACATGGGTAGTGGGGTAAAAATAATATTTTCATTAGCTCTCTACAATGATCCTCAAATTAAAGTTTTTTCTCTTATTTTATGCATTTATCAAAAAGCCTCTCGCTATGAATTTTATGAGTTTCCTATTGAATTACAAGATTGTGTGTCATTTATGAGATAGATTTTCATGTGTCTTAAGTCAAATGGATTTGTATGTCTTATCAAAATTAAAATAATATCTACTTATCTACATGATTATTTCTTTAGGTATTTACATTTAAAATAATAAAGAATTTCTAAAAGGTGTGATTGACTTCATGTGAGATTTCATGATTGTAATTTTAAGGGATCATTTCTCTTTTTTACTACCTAAAGTTGTGAATCATAGGAACAAATGTTATGAAGGAAAAATAAATTATAGAGAGATGAGGATCAAGACTGAACAATTCATATATGTGTAGTCAATTCTTGACCTTAATATAATTAACACAATTTACACACTTTGTTAATCATTAGATCATTACTAAGGATAAAAATATTTAATTTAGACTTGATTTTTATATGCATAATTTAGTCTTGATCTTCATATAATTTACACACTTTTTATAATCGATAGATCATCAAAAAGGATAAAAATATTTGACGTTGATTCATTTTTTCTTAAATTATATATATTATTTATAATTTATTATGCAAATTTAGATGTTTCATTTATTGAATTATATTGAGTTTCAATATAAAATATTTTATTTAGTAAAATATAGTTTTTATGTACAACATTTATTAATGTTGGTGGATGTGGTTTCCAACTGAGCAACATCAATCTCCCGTACCTTGTCAAGAAAATTGATAGCCTTTTCCATTAAATTATCTCTAGCTCCATCTACTGTATTTAATATATGTTCCCTCTCTCTCACTTCATCTATATCCTTCTATTCAAATCTACCATTTTAGTCTATTTTTTATAAAATCATATTATATACTCTATTTTTAGAATGTTGTGATAGAAAAAGATACATGAAGTCAAAATGGAGTGAACATCTAGTATTTCTACAAAAAAATGCATGTATTGAAGAGAGCAATGATACTAGAACAGAGTATTAAGAATCTGTAGCACACTTGGAATAAAATTAATATAAGTTTAATATTCTATAATTATTTTATGTTGTCTATAAAATATCAATCTATTTATTATTTTGTTTTTCTAAGGCATAATTCTAACAAAATCGAAGGAAAATAATAAGAACGATGCCAAAGCATTTTTTTTATTCATCAAGCCATGTATGACTCAATATTTCCATGTGTTGAAGCTGTTACAAAGTCAAAACAAGCATGGGAATGTCTACAAATAGCATACCAAGGTATAAGAAAAGTTAGAACTACCAAATTTCAAATACTTAGGAGAGATTTTAATAATTTTCATATGGAAGAATTAAAGAATATAGAATCATTTTTTATATATGTAATGGGCATTATAAATTAAATAATAAATCATGGTGAGAGTATATAAGAATAGAAGGTTGTAGAAAAGGTACTTAGAAGCTTGCCTACAAAAATTGATTCAATTTTAATGTCTATTGAAGAATCTAAAGATTTATCTTAGCTATCAGTTGACGAATTAATGGGGCCACTATTGTCACATGATCAAAGGCTAAACCACTAAGAGTCATCTTCATTGAAAAATGCATTCAAAACTCATGTTTCAATCAATAGAACAAGAGAGAAACAAAATTAGAGTAGACCGTAATGTCATTTTTCATTAAGAGGAAGAAGATAATCTAATCATTTTGATATTAGATAAACATCAAGCCCACACACATCTTTGACACCATCAAGAGGAAGATAAAACAACTATTTTCGTAGCCATCATCAAGGAGAAAGGTATGATAAATCAAACATCTAATGTCATTATTATAAAATATTTAGGTATTTTACATTTGAATTTATAAAAAAAAAATATGATATGAATAAACAAAAGTCAAATTTTTCAAATGAAAACCAACCCAAAACTATTGAATAAAACATAATGTTGATAACATGTAATGTTGCACATGAGAGCTCAAAGGAAGTATGGTTTTTGGATAGTGGGTGTGTCAATAATATGAGTGGAAATAAGGAGTTGTTTGAAACAATATATGATTTAGTAAAATCATATTTAAAATTTTGAAATGATCACAAAGTATCAACCATGTGGAAAGGATCAATTAACATAAGAAAAAATAAGGTGAAAACAAGTATATCCCCGATGTATACTATGTCCTTGGATTACAACACAATTGAATAATCATTATTCAATTGGTGCAAAAAGGGTATAGGATATACTTTGAGAATGGTGAATGTGTGATTTTGGACAAGAAACCTAGGAATAAGGTAATTGTAAAATTTGAAATAATGAGGAATACAATGTTTCCTTTTAAAATCCAAAGTGAAATATTTTTATAACCTCAAATATTACAAACAATTGTTGAAGTAGCATTTAAAATTTCATGCAAGGATAAATCTTGGTTATGGCACTTAAGATTTGAGCATCTAAACTTTATAGGTTTGCAACTATTTTATAGAAACAGAATGGTATTTGGATTAGTACCAATATAGCCACATAAAACATGTGAGAGTTGCATATTAGAAAAGTATCACATACACACATTTCTAGTTGGAAAATCTTGTAAGGTAAGGCATCCACTTGAAATAGTTCAGTTAGTCCTTTGTAGATTGATGCAAACACCATCCATAAGTGGAAATCTATATTTTTTGATATTCATTGATGATTTTAATCCTAAAACTTGGGTCTATCGATTGAAATACAAATAAGATGTGTTTTATTTTTTTAACAATTTTAAGGAAAATTTTGAAAAGTAAAGTGGATACTATATCAAAATATTGAGAACCGATCAAGGAGGTGAGTACATATCAATGATTTTTTGAATTTTTATAAAAAAAATAGACTTAGAAAATAATTCACAAAAATATATACACCTTAACAAAATGGAGTAACAAAAAGAAATAATAGGATAATTATGGAAATGACATGAAGCATGATAAAATATAAGAATCTAAAAAATGAATATTAGGCTAAAGCGGTTGCATGTGTAGTATACATTTTAAATAGGTGTCTAATAGAAGCAGTGACAAATAATATTCCACAAGAAGTTTGGTTAAAAAACAAACATAGTGTTTTACATTTGAGAGTCTTTGCATGTGTTGCATACTCTTTGATACCTCAATAATTAAAAAATGATTTGGATGATAGAGGAAAAAATTGCATTTTTGTGGGATATAATGAATAATTCAAAGCATACAAATTATACAATCCAATTACAAAGAAGGTAATAATCAACCATGAAGTAGAATTTGTTGAAGAATAAACATGATATGAAAGCATTGACAAAACATCTAGAATTACAACAAATTTTCCACATGAGAATGAGGATAATGAAACTCAAAGTGTGAATCCTAATACACAAGTAAATGTTCCTCAAGCTCCACAAAAAAATGTTCCTACAATGCCTTCTAAGGCACCTAGCACTCCAAATCCATCTACTCCAACAAGTAATAACAATAGTAAATCATCTAATCTAACACTTGCATCATTGAGATCATGGTCAATAAAAACCTCAAAGAATACCCATAGTCTAAAAGAGATTTATTATGAGTTACAAGAAGTTGAAAATATGGATTTATGTTACAATTTTGCATTCTTAACACAAGCTAATTCAATTTACTTTGAGGATTAAATTAAAGATGACAATTAGATTACAGCAATGGATGAAAAAATTCAATCCATTAAAATAAATCAAACTTGGAAAAGTTGAAAAACACAAAGTAAGACTAGCAGGTAAAAGCTTCACACAATAGGTAGACATAGATTACAATGAAATATTTGCAACTGTAGCAAAACATGACATTATTAGAATGGTGTTATCTATTTCAACCCAAAATAGTTGGAAGGTTTATCAAATATATGTCAAATAAACATTATTAGATGGCATTTTTGAAGAGGAAGTTTATATAAAAAACCACCTGGTTATGAATTTCTAGGAGAAGAGCACAAGGTTTGCAAGCGGAAAAAGGTCTTATATGGATAAAAGCAAGCTCCTAGAGCTTGGTATAGTAGAATAGACTCTTATTTTGTGAACAATGGATTTCACAAATGTGGAAATGAACTAATTTTGTATGTCAAAGTTAATGATGAAGGACAAATATTTATAGTATGTTTGTATGTGGATGACTTGTTTTTTACCATAAATTTGTTAACTAGATCATTTAAGGATGACTAATTTGGGGTTTATGAGTTATTTTCTTGGCATAGAAGTAAGTCAATACGAGCAAAGAATTTTGATATATCAATCAAATTATGCTAATGATTTGTTGAAAGGTTCAATATAATGAATGTAAATTCAACTTTTACACTAGTTACAATGGGTTTAAAACATAGCAAAGTGGATAAAAGTTCAAACATTGATGTAACTTTATTCAAGAGATTAATAGGCAACCTAATGTATCTAATTGCCACAAGACCAGACATTATGTATGTGGTTAGTCTTATCTCAAGATTAATGGATAATCCAAAAAATATGATTGAAAAGCCAACAAAAGAATACTTAGATAAATAGCGGGAACAAAGAGTTTTGGGTTCATGTATACATCACCAAATGATTTCAAGTTAATTGGTTATACATATAGTGATTGGGGAGGTAGCATGGATGATATAAAAAACACTTCAAGATATGTTCTTCATCTGGATCGGGTGTTATCTCTTGGGCATCAAAGAAGCAACCAGTTTTTACACTTTCATCAACCAAAGTGGAATATGTTGCAGCCACATCAACATTTTGCCAAGCATTTTTTGATGAGAAGAGTACTTTCAGGTTTGATGCTTATTCAATAAGAAGCTACATAGATATATTGTGATAGTAATTCAACCATTAAATTATCTAAAAAAACATGTGTTTCATTCATGGATTAGTCAACAATGGTGATATGAGCTTTGTAGATCCGAAGAACAATTAGCACACATTTTTACAAATCCGCTTGCAAAGAATATTTTTGAGAATCTCCGAGAAAGCCTAGGGATGAATGATATGCATGAAAGTGAATATTAAGAGGGAGTGTTGGTGGATGTGGTTTCCAACTCAGCAGCATTAACCTCACTTGTCACGTCAAATAGACTGACAACATTTTCTAGCAAATTATCTCCAACTCTATGTATTGCATTTAATATTTCTTCCTTCACTCTTGCTTCATCTAGATCCTTCTAGTCGAAGCTACCCATTTACTTTGTTTTAAGTAAAATCATATTGTATACTATGTTTTCAGAATATTGTAATAGAAATAGATAATGAAGGCAAAAAGGAGCGAAGCTTTGCTATTTTTACAACAAATGCATCTATTGAAGAGAGCAGCGCTACTGGTATAGACTATTAAGAATCTGTAGCACATTTGGAAGAAAATTAATACAAGTTTAATATTCTATAATTGTTTTACGTTGTTTATAAAATATCAATTTGTTTTTACTCTATTTTTCTAAGGCATAATTTTGACAATTAATGTTGTTTGTCATCACTCTTTCACTTCTGCCATATTTCTTCATTTATCGTTTCTTGCAACATAAATGTATTTGTTGTATGTAGTGTTCTCTACCTTGGTTTTCTTCTCGCTACTTCATGGGAATAACACTTATACCTCTGCATATGAGGAAAATTTCTATCTACAACAAACATTTTTCCCGGGGGGAATATCAGGATATTTTTTAAATGTATTTTTCATCACTGTTTCACAGTGCCCAAATCTCAAGGGAATATTAGAAATTATGTGGGAGAGGATTGTTGGGGGGAAGAGACCTGATATTGGAAGTAAGAGATCTTAGTTTCATAATTTAGAAGATGCACTTATACAGCTGCAACATCAATTTCTAAGGAAATTTAGCCAACTCCTGTGATGTTGGATGATGTCTGGTACTGAGCAAATTTGGAGAAATTACTATTTGAAGGGTAAGGATACATGATTCTTATCACAACCAGAGATGGTGAAACCATCCCCAGAAACCCCTCTGCAAGAGGAGGATGCTCTGTCCCTTTTCTGTTTCTGGGAATTTGGAGAGACATCAATTCCAAGTACTCAAGATGCAAATCTAGTCATGGAGGTATAGCCTTTTCTGAAAAATTACAATTTTTGTGAGTTAAATAAATTATGTAAAATTTCCCAATAACATGAACAGAAACTGTGAATGAACCAAATGCTTCTTATAATGCAATACCAAGAATAACGGTGAGAAGAAAAATACTAACTTTTAATGGTTTTTTCTTGCAAAGCTCACAATTGTTAGATGTTCTAGGACCTAAAAATGTAATGATAAATAAATCTGATGTTGAAAATAGTAATGGGTCAAATTTTATATGTAATTCCATTGTTCTTTCGATTCTGCATGGTCTCTATGACATGAATAAAAATATCCATATGATATTGACAAATGATAGGAGAATGTAAAGGAATTCCATTTGATCTAAAGGTGAATGGATCCTTGCATGGAGAACCTAATGCGGCATGGGAGACTGCAAAGAACAAGCTCTCCAAGTGGAACGGTATATCAGATTATTACAAAAAAATGATTACTTAGATGCTTAAAGACCAGTGTTGATTTCTTTGAAGATTTGGTTCAAGAATGCTTCTTAGGCATGAGGTCATTTCCCGAGGATAGGAAAATGTGTGCTGATGCTCTGCTGCACTTTTGGGTTTATGTTCGGAAGCTGGAGTGGCATAATGCATTTATCATCTTAATGGAACTTGGTAGCATAAATCTGTGGAATTTAACAACTAATGCACGGTAATTGCCTTTCCTTCTATATAATAAATGTCTTTCTTATTTTACTTTTTAACAATGAGCTGACACGATGGTTGCACTTATCAGAAGCCCATCAACAATCTCATATGGAAGTGCCTCCGAGCTATACTTTTCTCAATATGCAACTTAGCCTTTCACTTGCATGTAATATACCTCAATATGATATATGTATATTATCCATTTTTAATCATCTAAAATGTCTATAATATAAATAGCAATTCGTCTAGTAGAAAAATCAGTAAGCTATATTAACTACTCAAATTTTTAATTTTATTGTGTTTTTCACCTGCCTAGCATAAAAGATACAATACATTTTATATCAGAAATTGACATGAAAAAGTAGTATTCGTCGGTGATACAAAATGGCCTAATTGGTTTTCAGATGCAATTTATTCATGCAGGCGCTATGGTTGAGAACGAGTGGTATGAGATTAATTTTCCTTTTACAGAGGTTCTAGTGTTACTCTTTTCTGGGAACAAATAATTTCTTCCTCCATTTCTAAAATCAATGAAGAAACTGAAATTACACATTGTATTTAGTTATGGTTCTAAAAGGTCTACACTGAAAGGTCCAGATTTCTTATCTTCGCTCACCCAACTCAACAGTGTTCGCTTGGAGAGGTTGATTGCACTCCCTATTAAAAAATAGTGAAGAGTACCACAAGGCTTAGATAAACTATCATTAAGCTTATGCGAAGGGTATGCAAATATTTTCACAACAAACAGTAATGAGCTACAAGAATTCAACCTGGATCATTGCATTGACATGGAGGAGTTGCCCTCTGCTCTCTGTCATATGCCCTTTGCTCTGTTGTCGTTTATTTCCAACTACCATCTAGTTCAGAAATTACCATATGATCTTAAAAATCTGATCTCTTTAATAATTTTTAGATTAGCTACACCATCGGGCCTCAAAGAGCTTCCTGCATCAATTGAAAAACATGGGCAGTTCTGTATTTGAGGGCTTGAAAGAACTTACAAAGGAAATAGGACAACTTAAAAGTTTGAGAAAATTCGACATGAGAGACTACTCTCGTCTAAGGAAGTTGCCTAGAAGTGTTTGTGGACTAAGCTCTCTGAAACATGTTATCTGCGATGAGAAGACTGGGAACCAGTGGTTGCGAGCTAAGGCCTTGTCTATCCCGGAACTTAAGAGTTCGAATTGCGGAAACACAATTCAGTTTCGATTGGCTTGATGATTGAATTATTTTCTTGACTCTACACAAAGCCGAAGTTCCAAGCAACTGCACATGCTGGTAAAATAAATAATGCACCCTTTTATTTTTTAATTAGAAAATAATTAATAATTCTTCTCTTGTATTTTGTAATCGCAAGAAATACATTTGAGTAATATATACGAATTGGGTAATTATGTCAATTCTTTATCCGAAATATTCTCCACTTGCTTCAATGTGAAACAACAATATTGTTTTTAATTGAGTATTAGCCAACTTTTCAGAATTTTGTTTTACAAAAGGTTAGCTTGGATTTCTGAATTTTAGTAATACATGTTTCCTCAAATTTTTTTGTATATCACACTAAACCTTATTCTCACCAATAAGTGTTTTTTTTGTGTGTTTGAAGAAATAACATTTACTCTGTCATGACAAATATGTGCTTTACGTATGTAAAGGCTCATTTCTCTCATAATCGAATTGGTGACCATCAAATTGTTGGAGTTGAATGGTCACACATTTGCACTCATATTCTTGAATAAGATAATTCTAAGTTAAATAAATTCCTGGCGGACACATTGTAAATGAGTCCATGATCAACTGATCAACTGCAACTTGTTGATTGAGTTTTTTATTTTTAGTTTTTTAACTGTTGTTTACTCCATGCAATTAGATTGCATGAGACTTATTATGCACACTTTACATATTTGTTAAACTCTAAACAACTATGCTCTCTTTGTTATATATGAATATAATGAACAACGCGTAATTGATTAAATAAAATGTCTTTCTTTTGAGTCTTTTTTGTTTGATGATCATCTTTAGCATATATTACGTACTACTTTATTTTTCTAAGATGCTGAATAGTATATTTAATTTGTCTTTTTTAACAGCTCTCAGTACAGTGTTAGAGCTTCCATCTATATCTTTTCAATTGGTACCAAAGCAGGTTGTAGAAAATTAATTATGCAGGTAGAAATTCCAACTTATCAGTTATCATGAGAATGACAAATAGTAGTAACTTTCCATTCCAACTTCTGTTGTTTACAAGAGATAACTATGATTATTGGAGTATTAATATGAAAACCCTACTATTGTCCCAAGATCTTTAGAAATTAGTGTATGTGGGATACACATACCTTGTAGATCAGAATGCTCTAAATGCTTTGATAGCAAACCAATGAGCTCAGTTGAAAGAAGATAAAGAGAATGAAAATCAAGTACTATTTGTTATTGAGTCTGCATTGGATATTTCAATTTCCCATCATATTGCTGATATGACAAAATCAAAAAAGGTATTAGAGGATTTGAAAATAGTATACCAAGGTTCTGACAAAGTTAGATTGGTAAGACTTCAAACCTTGACAAGAGATATTGAAAATTTATGGATGAAAGAAATTGAGTCTGGGCAATATTTTATTACTAGGACTCAAGGTGTTTTGAATCATCCTAGAACACAAGTGAAACCAATTACATAACAAAAAATTGTAGAGAAGATGTTGAGATCTCGTCTTCCTAAATTTGATCCAGTGGTGATAGCCATTAAAGAAAGCAAAAATAGCATTACCTTCAAAGTGGCAGAGTTGGTTGGTTCTTTATAATCTTGTGAGGAGCATATTTAACGTTTTAAGCAGAGTTTAGTACAAGCTTTCCATTCTACAGTGATTGTTGAAGACAAATCAACAACTAATTATTTTGAAACAAATAAATCTCAAGGGGAGCCTTATAATAATAGAGGATGTGGTAGAGGAAGATGCAGAAGTTTTATGGATTGGAGAAGCATCTAGTGTAAATATTGTGAACATTATGGACATTATGAATCTGATTGTAGAAAGAAGAAATATTACTCGAACAAGTCAAGATCCAACTATATTGAAGAGTCTTTTGAAGATACCAAGCACTCAAACTTATTCACATGTAATTTGGTGAATGAAAATAAAAAGGATGTGTGGTTCTTGGATATTAGATGCTCTAATCATATGATAGGTAAATCTGATCTCTTTATGAAATTAGATACCTCTGTAAGAAGTCAAGTAAAATTTGGTGATGATAAAGAGGTTGATGTGATAAGAAAATGTACCCATGTTGTAAAAACTAAGCAATGAGAAACTACTTATATTCATGATACTTTGCATGTGCCCAAATTATAGCATAACAGTTTAAGTATTGAGTAGCTTGTAGCAAAAAATTATAAAATTGTGTTTGAAAACAACTACTATAAAATATTTGGTAAATTAGCTAATTATAATCTTTTATCAAAGGTTCTATGATAGAGAACATGGTATTTCATCTCACATTGCATTCTAATACTATGAATGCCTTTAAATCAACCATAGATGATTCGTGGTTATGGAATCAATGTTATGGTCATCTAAATTTTCAAGGATTAAATTGACTTATGGATAAAAATATGGTGAGAGGACTTCCAACAATTTAGGGAAAAGAAGAAGTTTGTTCAGGGTGTGCACTTGGCAAGCAACATAGAGATAATTTTTTGGGTAATAAATCTTAGAGAGCAAGGTATCCTCTAATGTTTTTACATGCTAACATTTATGGTGTTATACAAGAGGAATCTTTGGGTAAGAATCTTTATTTTTTGACATTCATTAATGATTTTTCTCACCATAAATGGATTTATTTTCTTAAGTTGAGATCTGAATATTTTGAATGCTTCAAAAATTTTAAGGGAATGGCTAAAAAAAGTGAGTATTATCTCAAAATACTTAGAACAGATAGAGGGGGAGAACTCAATTCTAAAGAGTTTTCTGATTTTTCTAACAAAAATGACATCAAGATATAACTTACTACAGCCTATATCCCCAACAAAATGGTGTTGCAAAAATAAAGAATCGTACCATTATGGAAATGGCATGAAGTATGTTGCAGTCAAAAAACATCAAACTTATTATTGGGGAGAATCAGTGGCAACAATAGTATACATCTTGAATTGAAGCACAACAAAAGTAGTTCACAACATCACTCCAAAGGAATCTTGGAGTGGTCACAAGCCTTTTATGGCTCATCTCCATATATTTCATTGTCTTGCATATGTTTATATTCTAGTTTAGAAGTAGAAGAAGTTGGATGAAAAATTCTAAAATTGTATCTCTGTGGGATATTCTTGTGCAACTAAAGTATACATATTCTATAATCATGAAACAAAGAAATATATTGGTAGTCAGGATGTGGTTTTGGATGAAGGGGGAGAATGTTAATAGCAAAAAGGTGCACAACAAAAAACACCAATAATAATGGACATTGAAGATGTAAGTCTTCATCCTCTCCCCACAAGCTCAAGTGAAAGTTCAAGCCCTAATAATATCTCAATTTCAAGCTTCTAAGCTCAACTTCACCAGATTCATCTACTAGCATACCATCAGGAGATATTTCAAGTCCAACATCAAGTCCTAGATCTGCATGAAAGGTAAGAAGTTTAAATAAAATTTATTAGAGTAATGTGAATCCAATTGCTAATTTTTTTTTGATTAGTACAATTCAAGTTGAAACCTCTACGTATGAAGAATTAGTGAAAGGCATGATATGGATTGATGCTATAAATGATGAGATGCAAGTAATTGATAAAAATAATACATTGCAATTAGTTCAACTTCCAAAAGAGAAATAGGTGATTGGTGTCAAATGGATTTATAAGGTGAAATATCATGTTGCTGGTTCTATCAAAAGACACAAGGCAAGACTAGTTCCCAAGGGAATTTACATAAGCACCTAGAGTAGATTATTCAAAAACTTTCACTCCAGTTACAATACTTGATATAATCAAGATTTTTTTGGATATTGGTACAAAATAAAAGTGGCTAATATATTAGATGGATGTAAACTCAACCTTCCTTAATGATTATATAGATGAGGAAGTGTATGTGGAAAATACCATATGATATGAAATTCAAAGTAAAGAATAATTGGTTTACAAGTTAAAGAAAACACGTTATGCATTGAATCAAGCTCTTTATTCTTGGTATGCAAGGATTGATAGTTATATCTTGAATAAGGGATTCAATATAATCCATTTAGAGCCAACCATGTATGTCTAACATATTGATAATGATATTCTCATTATTTTTATTTATGTTGATGATCTTATTTGTATGGGTAATACTAAAACTCTCATGGATAATTTGTAGGTAGAAATGAAATAAGAATTTGAAATGTCAGATCTAGCACTCATGTATTATTTTATTAGTGTGGAAGTAAAAAAATAAGTAGTAATTATATTCATTTTTTTAAAAAAGTATGTAGATCATTTATTGACAAATTTTAGAGTGATGAGATGCACTACAATTGTAACTACCATAATACTTGTTGAGAAATTAACCAAAGAAGATGTAAGTTCTAAAGTGGATGCTAATTTGTATAGAAGTTTGGTTGGGAGCCTCATGTACCTCACTATAACAAGCCCTGACATTTTGTATGCTATGAGTATCATCTCTTGATTCATGTAGTATCCGCATGGGTTTCATTGCTGTGTTGTAAAACTAATCCTATGGTATGTGAGTGGTATATAAAACTTTATCATTTATTGTGTTTTGACCAAAAAATTTGAGCTAATTGGCTACATATATTCTAATTGGGTTGATTCAGTCAATGATAGAAAATATACATCTAGTTATGTATTCTCACTTGGTTCTAGAGTGATATCTTGGATTATTAAAAAACATCCAACCATGGCTCTCTCTTAAATAGAAGTAGAGCATATTGCAGTAGGAACAGTAAGTTGTCAATTAATATAGATTTGAAGGATATTAGAGGATTTATATTTTATTTAGATATATCTATCTACACATTTTGTGATAATAGTATCACTATTACCATGACAAATAATCTTTTGTTTCATGTTAGATCGAAACATATTGAGATCCAACATCACTTCATTCAAGATTTGGTATAGGATGAGTGAGTTGAGTTATAGTTTTATCCTACTACTAAGCAAGTAGCTAATGTTTTTACCGAATCTATTCTTATAGTTAATTTTTATTCTTCACGACATCATTTAGGACTGATCCCTATTGATTATCCAGGTGGAGATTGAAGGTGTGCATGATCGAAGGATTGCATGATAAACCGATCAACTGCAACTC
>JARHVA010000957.1:275000-315000 GCA_037957365.1 Torreya grandis | reverse complement strand
TTGATCAAAGGATAAAATACCTAATTATACTTTCTTTATTTGTTTAAAAAAAAGTATACCCCTAAAATAAAAATAACCAATTTTCATGCCTACTATTTAATTTATTTTGAATGTTCACATACTTCAAAGCCTCATGATTTTTAAATACGATAAACACCTTAGGCACTAGATAAAGCATCGATTGTCTTAGTGATTTTACAATAGCATAAAATTTAATATTATATGTATAAAACTTCTTTTATATCTCATTCAACTTCTCACTAAATTATGCCTTTTACCTTTTTTATTGACTAAACATAACACCAATTCTTACATGTGAAGCATCATAATCAACATCAAAAACTTGTTAAAAATTGCTAATGCTAAAATATGTTTTTATATAATCTTCTTCTTCAATAATGTAAATTTCTATATTGTTGTCTTTATCCATATAAATAATTTTCCACTCATCCAATCTATTATTTGTGAAACAATACTATGATATTTCTTAGTTAATTTTATGAGAAAATACTCTAAATCATGGAAACTTATTACCTCTATGATGTTATTTAATATATTCCACTTACTAATTACCTTAAAATTTATTCATCTGTTCTAAAACTATCTTTTGAAACAACAAACCTCAAAAATACCAAATTATTTTGTATAAACCTACACTTTTTCAAATTTGCATAGAGCTTCTCTTTTCTTAACAAGACTAATACCATTGTAAAATATCTTAAGTGTGCTCTTATTTACTCTTATTGAATATCAAAATATCATCAAAATAAAATAAAAAATTTACCAATGTAATCTCCTAGTTATATGTCCACCATCATAATAAATATGTTTAGTGTATTACATAATTCAAATGGAATCACCATCCACTTATATAAGCCATCCCTAGTCTTGAATATTATTTTCCATTTATCTCCTTTAAAAATTTACATATGATAGTATCCACTCCTTAGATAAATCTTAGTAAAGTATTTTGTTCCTTAAAGCACATCCTTGTTATCATCTAAATGATCTATATATAATCTATATTTGATGGTAATTTTATTGATTTATCTACCATATACACACATAATCAGTACCCATCTTTCTTTGGAGTTATAATTGTTGGTGCTACACATGGACTCGTGATATCCCTTACTACAACCTTTCACACCATTTCAGTAATGTATTTATTTAGTTCTACATGTTTTATTGGACTCATTGTATAAGTTATTTGATTGGGTAGAATTTATATTGGAATCAAATTAATATGATGTTGAGTTTCTCCTTCTCATCTTACACCATCTGGTAACTCCAAGAATATTATTTTAATACTTTAGATACTTCTTCTGGTGTTTATACCACTTCTTTATATTCTTTCGTTGTTATTAATCCATAACAAAAACTTATCATCTTTATGTCTTTGATTGATTATTTTTTGGGAAACCTATTTTCTACCTACCTTTCTTCCATAAGTGGTAATAAAATTATGTTTGTACCACCATTTTTCAGAATGTGTATGTGTTATTTGGTCCATCACGAATTGTTTTTCTATCAAATTACAATGGCCTTTCCAATAAAACATGAAATGTATCTATTGGTATAACATCACACCATATTTCATCTTGGTAAATATTTCTTATAGAAAACTTGATTACGTACGTTTTATCCATTATAACTTCATTCCCTTTATTAAATAATTAAATTTGATAAGGATAAAGATGATTTTTCACATTGAAAACTTATTTTCTCTTCCATTTATTTAGAAACCATATTTTAAAAAATATAAGCATTTATAATTTATTTTCATATCTTACCTCCTAAAGTGCATCTTGTTTAGAAAATATTTATACACAACCATGTATCACCACATTTATTACTATGCACATGTATTTTCCTTTGAGTAATCATTATTTTCCTCATCATGATAATTTACTCATTGTCTATTGTTGAAACTTATTTATTTTTCTTCTCTATCTTAGTCTCTACTAAATTCACTCTTGGGTTGTAATCTTGCATACTCTATTATTCATGATAGTGTGGATAATCAAATACTATGTCCTTCTTCTACACATTTATAACAAACATAAGACCTATATTGATTTGGACACAACCCTCTAGCACCACCATTCCTAATCTTGTCTAAAATTATATTCTTTTTTATCGGTATTGAAATTCATGTCTATTATATTCATGATTTTATGCACCATGGGGAGATCCTGCTCTAGTGTAATTAAACCAACCCTTTTATCTTATTGGAATTGATTCTCCTTTTCTTGACCCAATTGACCTTATAAAAATCCATATATTTTATTTTTATTCTACCTTCAAAGCTAATTGATAAGACTCTTGAATGAAAATTATTATATGCATTCTTAACTCATATTTTATATAAAACTTCAAACAATTTATATACCTTGTGACTATTTATTCTTCTATTTTTTCATTCTCCACTCATATGGAAACTTGTAAAACTCATAATTATACTCTAATATACTATGATCCTTTTACATTAAATTATGGAGTTTTATGTATAGGGTTTATATGAAATTTATAGAAATAAATTTATCACTCAGTTTCTTATCCATCTTTCTTGACATGTTGATATTTTATACCCCTTTTTGTCACTCTTTCTACAGATAAACCCACCAAATGATTGCATGACACTTCAATTTATTTCACCTAAACTTTACTTTCTTTAAATCTTTTATAGTTTTCCATTAGAAATTTTTTTCCATGTTGTTTAACAAGTCTATCAACTCCTCTAGTTTTAAAATACCTCTATAATCTAGAATGTCAACCATGATTCATTCAATCCTTTTATCTAAAGTCTTAACTCTTCTCTCTTATATTTATGGTGCTTTTTCTCATTCCTCTTATTATTTAATTTCATATTCATGATGTATTTCATCCTATATTTCATATTTCTCTCATTTGTTTTTTATTTATGATAATTATGGTGAATTGTTCCACTTATCTTTATAACTTGTATAGTCTTATTCATCTAATTAATTACTCTTAATCCTTGTCCTCTAACCATCACTTACATTTTTTATTCAATCTTATAATATAATCCAAAAATATAATCTTTGAAACCCATTACAAATTCAAAAAGATATTACTTCTAATATTTTAATTTGATCTAATACTAGATGATGAAAATAAAGACTAGTAATGCAAAATAGCCATAAGCACAAAACTCAAAAGTTACATGAAAATAATGATCTTTATTTATTCTCATTGAATAATTAAAATATTACGTAATATTATTTAAATAAGTATCAAATTGATTTTGGATTTTACATGCACACTTAAAAAAGATAAATAATCAAAAGCTATGTAAATCTAATTGACCAATGCAATTTTTATAAATTATTATTTTAGGTATCTTTTGTCTTTTAATATTTTTTCAACTGTGGTTTTTAATAATTTTATCATAGAATCTCAAAAGGGACTAAAACTATCTACATATATTTAAAACACTGAAATTAACCTAATGGATAGAATTCAACTCAAGTTTATGTCTGATTAAAAAATTATCCTATTTCTAAATATGGAAAATAAAAAAAAATATAGTCATAGAACCTTATATGGTAATGTGTGGGTTTTAATTTTTTTTTTTAAATGTCATTAACTTACAGGGTGGGTTATGAATAAACTTTTTCTTATATATTCATTTTGGATAAAATGAGAGCTTAAATAAAGGAATAAATCAAACATTGTTGCCTATAAAAGTTCAATTTCAACATCAAATGTTTTGTTATATCATGAGCTATAAAAAATATATATTGCATTTGTTTTTTATTATTATTTTTAAATTAATCTATTCTATGAGAGATAAATTTTGGTTTGTCTCCATTATTCCATTGCCTATGTCTCAAAAAATATTATTGTAATGGAGGAAACCGTAAGAAACTAATTTTGTTGAGTTGGTTGCCTTGTTTTCCATTTTTTATTAGATTGCATTCGATTCATCAATAAAAAACATAAATGTTGGTTTTATTTGTACTTATAATTTATATAAATAAGTTAATTCTAGTTTTAATATCTTGGGTTGAAAAAAGATGTGGGTAGTAGGTTCAATTTGGTGGATTTTATTTTTTCTTAAAATAAAATCTTACATTTATCTATGTGGATAAAAACTAATTTAATATGCATCTATTAAAGCATGTATAGCCTAACATTGACTGAGTATAACTACCACAATATAAAAGACTGACCAAATTTTTTTGTGTCTTTTAATGATCCTAAATACTATCAAGACAAGAAAATACTAATAGACAAATTTTAAAACAATAACCTATACTGATTCATATTGAAGGATATAAATAATTAAAAACCATGCATAAATAAGCCTCAGCTCAGAATTGGAGTTCACATGAAAAATTTAGAACTCTAAAAAATAATAAAACTCAACATATTATTTTTAGGAACTATTAGTTTTAGTAAGTTTTGCATTCAAATGCACACAACTCTAGAAATATCCAAAAATAAAATAAACACTAAAATTAACCTATAAAATGAATATCAATTGAAGTTAAATTACGTTTATAAAAATACACAATTTCTAAAAATAGAAAAAAATCAAAAAATATTAAACTATAATTTTAGAGCTTTATATTATCAGTACGGCCTCTAAAAAATATTGAATACATCCATAACTAGATAGGCCAGGTTATGGATACACCTAAATTTAAAATATGATCAAAAGGAGCTATGGATCAAAAGTTATTATCTTTAGAATTTTGGCCTTTTTATCTACATCATTCTCCTTTGGTTAAAAATAACTTAGCTCATGCAAATTGCTCTAATTGTACTACTACCATTTGTTCTTATAAATAGTATTTAACTCCCCTTCTATAATCTAAGTGTTCTCTTCCCACTATAATGTTTCCCACTATACTAAATACCTACCATAGCATCCTTTCCTTGTGTTTACTATCTTCTTATCTAGAGCCTGCACTATCTTCTCTTTCTTCTTCTTTGCCACCTATTACTTCCAATCTAATTATTCATCTTCTTCACCTTCACCATCTTCTCCATGTAAATCATATAAATTTCAAACATTAGATACCAGAGAGATATCAAAGTTTTGTGTTAAACTCACCTCATAAGCATTTTCATTGTTTTTCTCCATAATTATGCATGGTCTAATTTTTTGTACTTTGTCTTTTTATATGTGCCTTTAATACATCTACCTTTCATTAAGCAAACCATAACTAAATCTCCTTCAAATACTTTTCACCTTATTCTGACATCTTCAAGTAATTTTTACTTTTCATTACAATCTTGTAATTTTTTTTCACTTCCATTAACTATTATATATGTTCTTAAAATACTTTTGCATCATCACTAATTAATTTTGAAATTAGTAATTGTAACAAATATAAAACACATAAATTTAACCAATTATATGAATATCAACTAAATGTCATGTTTGGTTAAAAATATACAATTTGTAAAAATATAAAAATATTGAAAAAATATTAAATAATAATTTAAGACCCTTGGATGGCCATGTATGGCCTCTGAAAAATACATAAATTTTCAATAGATGGATAGGATGGGTTATTACTGCACCTATATTTTCATCATGGTTATTTTGAAATGAAGATGGGCTCAAATAGAGATATGGATCAAAAGTTATAATCTCTAGAATTTTGGCCTCCTTTTTGGAATCATCTTTGGATATAATAACTATGAGATGACTACCATATACATGTATATTCCATTCTAAAAAATGGTGGCATAATACATACGATCAACCATTTTCATAAAATATACATTCAACCATAACCTTATGTAGGTACATCACTTGGAATAGATTTTATGACAACCATCTTCCTTAAAGCATTTTATCCATGCTCTAGTTATACATTGGTACCTACTTTTCCTTGAATCACTCAATGACGTAAAAAAATTTGGATTAATTTATACCATATAAGCCTACTATGAAATTTAATTTGGATTTAAAAACCTAAAATAAAACATAAAGATTTTAAATTACTATACATAGTGAGGTGCACATTGTAGCTTCTATTTCTTAGCATGGGTTTAGCCAATGATATAAAAAAAATTAACCATTTTCAGCAGTGACTTACACTTCATGACTATTCTTATATAATATCCCATACAAAATATTCATGTTCATATAAGTAACATAAGTTATCCCTATACACATCTCCCAAGCATAAGGTTATTGTGTCAGCATTTACATGTGATCTTATAATACATATGTTCATATACTAAGGCATGAATCACAATATAAATTATTTTAATATTGTACCAAAACCATGTTTAAACTTCGGTCATGGGGTGGGTTGTTGGGGGCGGCAGGGGGGTGGGGTGTGGGGGGGCGTGCTAGGGGGGTTGGGGGGGGTGTGGGCTGCGAAGGGGATGGTGGTGGTGGAGAGATAAGGAAATCATCTACATGGATGTATTTTAAATGAATTTTATCCCCTCAAGGTCCTTAAAATATCATTAAATTTTCATATTAATGTTTCTAATTTAATATTTATTAAATAACAAGATATCAATACCACTACCACTACATGTTTCATAGTATATGTAATGTACATATCTAAACCTACCTATGAGAATTCTAAAGGACATACTTACAATAGGTGAATAAAATCTATCACAAGAACACACGTATCCATATTTTATATTGAAGGTATGTCATGATATAAAATAAATGATAATCATACTTATTTAATTCTTCAATGCAAGAAAAATATTATTAAGGATAAGGATTAATTCAATACCATGAAAAACTCACTAATATTAGTTTAATGGATGTATAACCATTGAGATAATAAAAAATTACATAGCTTAGCCTAGATTTAAAAATAATAAGATAAGACTAGAATCCATGTATTAGTGGAAAACACACTTCTCAACATTGGCATCATATTAATGTAGTAATTAAAGTGTGGTAGGGTAAATTAAGTAGCATAAAATAATTTTTATAATTTTTAAGAGAAATAATTGGTTATGAAAATGTTTTCTAGTTTTTAGCCTGATCTAGATTATGGTTTTTAATAAAAATATAGACAAATAGTTGTCTATTTAAAAATAAAATACATATACAATTGATTTTGTTATGTATATATAGATGGTTTAATTGAAGGATGATTTATTATTTAAATTACTTTATATTAGTATTATTTTTATAGTATATTAATGAAGATACTAAGACATTCATATAAACATAGAAGCTTACGTGTCTTCCTTTTTATTTCCAATTTTAAAATTTATAGAAAGAGTTTTAGTTTACCCATAAATACAATTCTCATAACATGAGAGCTATTATAAAATACATCTAGGCCTCCAATAAGTTTCAAATCTATTGATTTAATGAATTAAAATATTAAATATCAAATAAATGTTGTGTGTGTGTGTGTGTGTGTGTGTGTGTGTGTGTGTGTGTGTGTGTGTGTGTGTGTGTGTGTGTGTGTGTGTGTGTGTGTGTGTGTGTGTGTGTGTGTGTGTGTGTGTGTGTGTGTGTGTGTGTGTTTGTGTGTGTTTGTGTGTGTGTGATGGGGAGTTGAATAAATGATATACTACTATAAAACCACTCTAGAGTAACATGATTTTAGTTATGATATTAATACATTTCATATAATTATGGAAATTTTGAAAACATAAGCTTTGATAAAGACCCAACATAATAATTTCCTTGTCAAATTATTTAACAATGATGAATGCATTTTACATGTATGCATAATATGATTAAATATCTATATTGGTTTAAGTAGATGCACATTATTTGTTGATTCATAGACCTAATTTTTCTTTTTGAAATAATAATCCTAATGCTCATTGGAAGCTATTGATTGAAGGGAGATAATAATCCACTTTTATTCTCACTTAACTCTATTTATTGACAATGTCTTAGTGCAAGATGGAAATTAATCAAAACTAGTAGGATAAAAAATTTGTTATAATAAAAATTTTCATGCACCAAAAGTAGAAAACCATCATTTCATTTCTATTTCTTTTTAATTATAAATAAATAACCAACTGTTATGTTATTGGAGTGGTTTACCAATTTCATGTTTTTTTGAATTTTTACCAAGATAAGTTAAGAAAATGTTTTCCATATTTTAGTTCCAACTAGATTATAGTTTCTTAGAAAACATAAAATAATAGTTATCTACTTGTGAAAGAAATACATAAATGGCCCATATGATAAGCAAATTGTGTGTATATTCAACTATTTAAAATTTTAAAAAATAAAACTAGATGTATGAAAATAAAAAAACATCTATATTTTAAAATAGATAAAATTAATAACGCCCATTAATAGCTACAACAAGGTTCTATATGGACAACCAAGGATTCAAATAAATTTGTATGAAATATAAAGGCACCTAAAACTATTTTTTTATTATAAATAAAACTATTAATTGAAGGAATCATCTAGAAATATCCACACTCCTACAAGTTCATATCTAGAGGATAATAAATATCTACTAATGGGGTGAGCTCTTCCTACTAGTGATTTATTTTACCATTCAACTATGTCTTATCCTATTATCCTTCATATATTCACTAACATCCCTCTATTGGTGTATGATTCTCATTTCTCCCTTCTCACTCCATACTATGTCCCCCCACTCCCCCCCCCCCCCCCCCCCCACTTCTTATATTTGTTAATTTTCTTCATATTTTTTCATTGACATTTATCCATGGAAACTAGTTATTACTTCCTTCTTATAATGTCCTTTATGTCATTTAGTATGGTATGACTTCCTTCTACCATCATACCAAAGGTAATTTTACCAAAATAGAAATCCATCCATTTATTTATGTTAATTAAACAACACATTATTATTTTATAAAGGTGGTCTACCACTTCATATGATGTACTGGTCTTAGTATTTGGTCCCTTTCTAGTTGCCTTTATCTTATGCCAACTAGCTATAATTTTATATTTTACTTAACTCAAATGCATTAATATACCAATAATCCTTACTTCATTGTTATAGGTAAGTCTAATGGATATTATGGTAGTATCATGTGTTATAACTATACAATAAAAACAACCACATAACATTCATTTAAAAAGTCATAGTTTTAATTTTTATGGCCACTACAATACTAATTTCCTTCCCAATTATTATAAATTATAATATAAGTTCATTTCATTCTCACATACTAGATTGAGCAAATAAATATTCAATCTACTTATGTAAAAAAAAAAATTACCACATCTAATTTCTCTTTCAAATTAAATAGGCATGGATCATAGTAAATTAGCTTTGATGCATCATTATTTTGGCATGAAAAACTAAATATATGTCTTTATAGTTCCTAATGGGGCAAGATCATTCATGGGATAGCTATGACACTAAATCACTATATGAAAATTTCCACTTATGAACTTTTATGTAGAGAGTGTTCTGCCTTATTTTATACATCCTTTTTCACATTAATATTGTTGTGGTTAGTAATGGGTTGCGTACCTAATGTTACTCTTCAAAATTTATTCATAGTAATACTTCTTATCATAGGTATTTTACATATTTTTTTGACCTACTCTAGTCCTAATACTCATGATGAAATATTGTCTTGAAGACCCTCATTATTTTTTGCATTGAAATAATTATTTATCATCATATTTTTATATGAATGGCTTACATTGGAAGTTATTATTATTACTATTGATGTATTGACATAATAATTATATTCATTGATTATATTTTTACAAGAAACATCATTCATTCATGATCATAGTTATAAATTATACTTTCCATTGGTTGACCATATTATAAACTATATTCTCTATCTCACTCTCATTATTCTAATTTGATTAAGATAAAATCATAATTATTGAATTCAATGATACAGTTATGAATGATTTTTAGATGAATGTAGGTGAATGTGTTATGTTTAGCTTACATAGTAATATTATTCATACATGTGAAGAATCAAATAATGATTATTCATTATCACAAATTATTTTAACATTTTATCTAAGGTAGTGAATACTAACCATGTGATCCATGTAGTTAACTTTGGATGACTCATGCATGACATCTATAGTGGATTGTAATTTCATATCCAGATGCATTATTGGTGACTACATTCATGATGTATGTGGATGTTAAAACTTTTTGTACTCATAATATGATTTGTAATAACTAAGGGGTTAAGGTGCTATGTTGGCTATCCTTAGATATGGAGGATAGTAGTTTATTATGGTACCATAACCATCTCTAATTTCATGTTATTTAAATTTTTATATACATATTTTAAATATTTCAAGACATAAATCTTATTATCAACATATGGTAAGCTTGTTTAGGAGACAATCAAATGAATATTTCTAGTAGATAGGGACAATTCTATGAGTTTTATTTCATACTTCCACATGCTAAATATTTTTATAAATACACAGTAGATTAAAAAGTAAACCTAACATTTTCCTCTATCATACATGTATCACCTCAGAGTCACATTCCTTTTTTTATTATTTTTTATCTCTTGTTCACACTTTACTTTCTACCTATATTATTTTATTTTACCTTATAATGATGTGGTATGTTGTAAAATTTGTTAAGTATTTATGTTATTTTAAAATAATTCCCTAAAAGGGTACTTTAGATACTTAATTTATGAAATGACATATATTTTTTAATTATTGGTAGATATGAGTTTATATGTAAGTAACTATACCCTTTTACGATGGAGATAATAATATACAATGAAGGTCCAATGAAACTTCTCTTCAAGTGGAAAAAAATACAAGGACTTTAAATATGAAATCCTAAAAACCATTTAAAAATAACACACATCTATGATCTTTCTAAGTCATTTTATTTCCTAGATCAGAGGCTCATATTCAAAGTTTCTAACTCCTTATTGAGACTACCTTTCCTTTTATTTCTAATAATTATTGAGTCACCTCCCTCACCAACACCATGATATCTAGGAATGGAAAATACAAATGAATTCTTCAAAGATATGGAAATGTTAATATCATCCTTATGATAATATTTTCCTATATCAAATTCTATTTTATTCAAAATTTCCACACCTATTTCTATATCATTTTGAACTGGTAACAGTACCTTCTTTAGTGTTTTAGGTACTGCACTTTCATTATCATCTTCCTCACTAATGTTATCATTAATTCCACTTTCTTACTCAAGTTACATACACTAAGCTACTCCCTTATTATGTATATAAAGACCAAATTTTTTATCTAAATAGTTATTATTAAAGCATTTATGAGAATGGAAAGGAAACACCTCAAAATCAAAAGGTTGTTCCCAAACTCAATCTTCAACTCTCAGGTCCATGTATGTAGAAATAAGTATAGAATATTTAGATTGACCAAGATCTGAGCGTATGTAGGATATTGAAAAATTATAGTATTCATTTATATTAATAAAAAATCACCTAAAGTATTACCCATAGCTTTAAGGTAATATTCAGACTAGAAATAAAAGGTACATGATGTAGTCTCTTCCATGTTGCTCTAAAATTGAAGTTCTTAGTTAAAAGGTCAAAATATGGAGTCCAAGGCCTATACAAGAGAATGTTTACATCCCAGTTCCATAAGATATCAAAAAATATTGTTTCTTTATCTTGAAAAATATTTAAACAACCTCTTGTTTAAGATAAAATGTTAAGATAATCTTCCATCATAAGACATATTTATTAACACAATTGTATGCCTTTTATATAAAATCCATGTTTGAAACAATGAAAATAATGTTATATAGTATGAAAAATGCATATTCTAGTGGGATATTGGATAAGTTTCATGATTTTTAATTTCAACATCATGAAAAATAATAATTAGTTACTCTATTTGGGGGAAAATATTGGTCCCAATTCATAAATATAAATGTTAAGATAAATGAAAATAACATTACTCTTAGATTTAATGTGGATGGTTAGTAATTGTAATCAATACATTTAGGCATTTAGAATTATACCTCCTCATGTCACATAAAGGATTATAGTCTTTTAATAGGGGAGAATGTAATTCAATTTTTTATTTTTCTAAAATTGTGTTGGTACTAATAAAATAAGCTCATTTGTTAAGATTAGTTGATTAGTTCATCGCTATAAATGTGGTGTTGATGGTAGGCTTATGTTTTTCCATCTCTAATGTGAGTATAAAAAACTATATACAATTTAGCGATTATTTTTGTGCATTAAATGGATAAATTTTAGGTGTCCATTAGTAAAATAAATATTGAATATAGTTTAGCTATTATTGGTGTGTATTACTTGGATAAATTTTAGGTGTCCATTATTCAGAATAATTATCAATTAATTTTCAAAAATACAAAGATACAAAAGAGGAAATGTATTCATAATAAATTGTCAGGGGTTTAGACATAGTGTCTCTTACTATACGATAGTGTGTATATTAATCATATTAAAAATATCTTAGAAATATCCTTAATGAATATTAGTAATTGAGATTACATAGATTCTACTAGGATCATGATGTTTGAATGGTTTAAAAATGGTGTAATGAATTTATTCAAAATTTAAAAAGTTTTGCAATTGGTTCATATAAACATATTGACGGGATACTAGTCTATGTTACATTTACTTTGAAATATATCATTTTATATTAAAAATTATATAAAATATTACTATTACCCTTATTGGTTTGACCATCCATTTGGCATAATTTGACAAAGGAAAAATAATTATCTTTTAACTTACATACATGAATACGATCATATAGATCTTGCATTTAAATAATATATAATGTATGTCTCTTTCTTCTCCTATAATCCGTTATGACATTTAATATGGTATTAATCCCTTAGACTAGTACATTCACATATATGTGACAATAATAATTATAAATAAATGATGTTAAATTGTCTAGAATCAAAATAAAAATGAATGTTTCTATAAAAATTAGGAACATTTTGCTTCCATTGATAAGTGGAAATAAGGAAACATGAAGTGAAATAATAAAATTAAGAAAGGGGTAAAAGAGAGTAGGTAAGGAGAAGGGATAAAGGACAAGCATGGACCATTGGGGGACACCGTGGTAGAAAGGATGAAAATGGAAGCCATGAATGGGAATATATGGTGATAATATGAGAAAATTTAACCTTAGATAAATTTTTTAAATTTTAAATATTAACTTATATGTGTATGGATGATCCCTTTAGTTAACTATTTTATTTATAGGAAAAAATCTAGAATTTTGAATTTTTATATTTCATACAAATTTAATTGAATCCTTGCTTAGCTAGATGGAAATATAATATACCTACTAATAGATGTTATTAGTTTGGTATATTGAAAATTATATATCTTTGTTCATTTTAATGAATCTAGATTTATTTTTAAAATGCATAGGTATTTGAAGACATTGACATCTCATCTGATAAATAGGTTGTATCTTATTTTTATGATCTCTATATTTTATAGGTTTATAATTTTTATTACAATACGAGTTATAGAAAAAAAACTATATTTTATTAGCTACTCATTTTGAATGATTTTCATAAGGGATTGTATCCTTAACATTATACCCTTTCCTTGTTGACTTAAAACCTCTTTTTTATAAAGGAAACAAAAGCTATTGTATGTGGGTCTTTAATTGGATGTTAATTTTGGATGCAATGTATAGGGGATTGTATTATTAACATTTATTTCCTCTTTTTTTTAATTTGAAAGCCATTATTTATAAGTAATTATTATCAAGAAGCTATTGCATACTTAGTTTTTAAATAGAAGTAATCCTTGAATTATGTTAATGTAGGAAGTGGACTTAGCCTTCATGATGAGTCCTTGATGGTTTTAAATAGGTTCTATAAGTAATTATAAAATTATAAAACCATTTTATATTTATTTATGTCAATAATTTTTAGATACTAGATAACTTGTAAGATCATGATATATGATGAACTTCACTAGATGTTTAGCCAAATGGTATTTCCTAGATGTGATTAATATATAAGCTTAAACTATTATATTTAACAAATTATATACTATTTTTGGATCAAATTATGACATACTAATACTTTAAGGAAACATTGGATATCTATGTTACTTATGTTTATAATTTTTTATGTATGAAAGGAAGATAGTGTTTGATTTTGTTCTTTATGTTATGAGAATTAAATAAATTAGATTTACAGATCTTTTTGGCTATGTAATGATTTACATATAAGTTGGATTGAGATATTTAACACTATCTAAATAATATATGTTAAACTTTGAAAAATTATAAATAATCAAAGTTGGTACATTTCAATGTGGTATTGAATTGTAAGAGTCATGCTAAATTATTTGACTCTAAATAATAACTACATATATTAACTTATTTAAAATAATAGTTTAATAAGACTAGTAGATTGTAGATTTCTCAAAAAATCATGACATATAATAGGTTTTTTTAAAACCTATAATTATAAGTTTATTTGACTTGTTTTATGCCGAATACTCCTTAAATAATTATTGCATTTATGTTTAACTTACATTCTTATAAAACTTAAGTACTTATAAAGTAATATAAATGGTCATAGACTATTATGGTTTCATTAGTAGGAATGTATTATACATGCCTTTATAAACAATTAATTAAATTTTATTGGGATGTCCAATTCTATTTAAAAATTTATTATGATGGTTAATGATAGCTAAATGTTGAAATCGACAAGATAAATGAAGTTGACTATAAATTATATGGAACTTAGACAGAATATAAATGCTTAACATTATTAAAGGAATTAATTTCATGTATCATTCCTATATGGAATAATTAAATGAACATATGGTATAATTAAGAATTCTTCAAAATGACATTGGTTCCATAATAACATAAAAAAATACATTTTTAAATAGTCAAGTAAATTTTTGTGGTTTATTTTCTTTTAAAGTAATAATACAATGAGTTACTATAATAGATGGTAAATTTTTTTATAATTTAAAATCAAGTTTGTAAAGGTACAACAACATTAATAATTGAAGTTTAAACATAATACATTTGAACTCTCATTTGATGCCTTTAAATTTGGCCAATGTGTTACCAAAAAATCCAACATGAAATTATCCCACAACTTGTCAAAAAGAAAAACCCTTCCACAGAAAGATATTAAAACACACCTACCTACAACAAGTATTAATCCCCTAAAATTTCATCTCCATAAAACATATGTAGATCCTATGGAAAGATAAGGCCCTCCCAAGTGAAGGGGAATAATAGAAGACTTATAAAAAACTGTTATTTCAATGTTTCTCTTTTTTGCACCTTGGTCCACTCCCCTTTTTGTCTTGTAAACTTTAAGTAAATGGGTAAAGAGATTTAAATATAGTTAAAGGGTTTAGATTTATATTTTGAGTGCTTGGATATTACATTTAATTCTACCTTTGAAACTAGTATTTCAATCTCTAGTGTCACCTCACTAGGGATAGATTTTTCATAAGCTTCTAAAGCCTCCCTCCCAAAATTTTCTCTTTTCAAAGAAATATTTGAAGTTGCTACAATCACATCCTTAACTTATTCATCTTCTACCTTTGTGATTATTAAAGTTGTTTACCTATGGAAATTCTCATCCTTCTTAAATACTCTTTTGAATATGAGGAATAAATATAAGAATAATCAGGTCCAAAATCTATTGAAGATCAAATGAATAATTATTCTAGTAAGTTTACTGCATTATTTTGTTAAATTTATTACACTCAGATGTCTAATGCCCAGTATTAAAACAACCATGACACCAAAATGGTATACTTCATAGTACATGGGTTGAGACTACACACAATCCTCAATAATTAGATCAATAGAGGCTGCAATTTTAATGGAAGTATCAATGATAATAAAGATTTTAAGAAAAGTGATATGGGAGAATGTAGAATTAGTTGTGCCAATATACTAATATTTACCTAGAAAATTTCCTATTTCAATAATATAAATATAACAAGGAACTAAGAATTACTAGTATATCAATACATTTAAGTTTAAAAAATTGAAGAAATTTTAGGCTTTTGGCATGAGATATATCTATTACAAAAGGACCAATCACTAATAAAAATGAATCATATAAATTAGTAAAATACCTCAATAACATAAGAATGTGTTTTTTATTGGCATAAAAAATTGGATGTGTTTTTATTTAGGGTGCATGGCATTAAATCTTATTTTTTGGTAAACAATTGACTATCCACAATCACTTTTGGATGATAAATATTTTTAGATTATCCTAATTATAAAATGTGACATGCATTGATTCCTCCACATTGTATTTTTTATTTGGTTCATTATAATGTTATTTACACTATAAATTATATTAGGATCAGTGTGCCAACATAAATTTTCATACTTGCATTAAATATTAGTATTTATTCTCTATATTTTAATGTTTTCATAATAATGTATCGGTTCACATGATGTGTTATTTACCAAAAAAAAAATGTTAGATTTAATAATATATTAGGCCTATATGAAATATATTAGTCTATATATGAGGCATTAATCTATGAGAGCATGTTTTAAATTTAACTTATAGAATTTGGGATTATGTTCTTGGGAACTCTGAGTTTGAAGTTCTTTTCTTGTTTTCTTCTTTTAATTTCTAGAAATAAATTTAATGTCCATTTAAATGACTAGAATGTTATGTATTAATGTGTGTGTAAGAAAATCAACTTGGTTTAATTCTATGAGATTAATTTCTATATAGTGAACATATTTTTCATACAAAAAAAATTGCAATTTATGAGGTGATATTCAATTATTTTATGTTGAGGAAAATCAACATCGATAGTTAGTTTCTTTGTGTTCCATGTTTCCCATTTTTTCAATTACATATATGAATATTGATTTATAGAAAAAAATAATTTTAATTTAAATGCTTAGAATAGCATTCCACATTTGTGTGCTATCAATAAGACCAACTTGGTTTAAATCTATGAGAGTAAATTAAATGTAATGAGAGTACATTTCATCCCCATTTCTATTTTATTTATTTTGAAGAAAAAATGTTGCCTTAGATTCATGAGTTTTTTTGTTTATTTAATTTATATAATTTTTTGTACAATAAGTTCCAATTTAGCATAAGATATTAATTTTTTTTATCCCAATGAAAGTTAAATTTGTTAGTTGATTGATTTTTTATCTTTATTTAATTCTATTTTTTTTCTAAATATTTTGAGTCGAAGGTATGAATATTGACCATTAAAATTACATTATGTAAATTAAAGTAAATTTTTTGTATTTATTTATTTTATAAATATATAGGAAGGAAATTATTATTTAAATTCAAATGCCTTTCAAGCAAAATGTTTTAGTAAGCATATTTAGTTAGACTTAAAGGTGCATGTATCTAGGAATATGTGATTTTTCCATTATTCCATGATTATTGTGTTCTATTAATTTTGGTACTATATTTGATTTAAATATTATTTTTTTTGAAAACATAATAGTGTAATATTTATATTTATATGTGTTTATTTCAATAAATTCAAATTTATGACTTATTTCCTTTAAAATTGTTTTTTTGTGTACGTTTTTTAATAGATAATAGGATTGGTGGGTTGCTAACCCAATAATATAAGAGAATACCAAATAAATAAATAAAATGAACAAAACACCATAGGATTAAATACCTAGGGAAAGCATGGTAGTGATGCCATACATGATGTAACAAAAGTCAAACAAACTACCAAATAGATAAAAAATAATTAGAAAAAACCCCTGTCTTTGCCTTATTCACTTTATTTTGAGATCAAAGTATTGTAAAAGGAGAATTAGGAGTAAGAAATCCTTTCTTATTAATTCTTGATATAATTCTGTCTTCTTGATTACACTTTTTACTTGAATCAACACTAGAAGAAATACACATCCAAAGATGCGCCTCTAAAAACCTTACTCTTAAAATATAAAATCATATTACTAAACCCATATGAACTAAAAAAATTAGAAAGTGAAGGTATACACTAAGAATTAAGTAAACAAGTTATATGAAACTCCTCAATAATGGATTCTGAAACTATTCCCAAAGGAAGATTAGGATTGTTATCCAAAAAATTGTGAGAAGATCATCATATGCAAACTTCACCCAAGAGGAATCCACTTTGTGTTTGGCTCTCTAACAAGAAAAGGATATATGTCCAATTTTGAAATAATTTTGACACCTAAAGGGGAGCCCATTGTATTGAAGGGTTTGAGACTAAGATAGACCATTGAATTTTAGTGCAATCATTGTTGAAAGATCCTAAGTGATATCCAAGAAAATAGGAATCTTAGCAAAGGTAATGTGATAAAGTTTTAATCAGAAGTGTTAATGTTTAACATATCAAAAAATGTTCCACCAATAGATGATAGATAAGAACACACCTAAAATTGGATAGGAAGATACATCAACCATACCCTAATGGGTCTAAGTGGGAGGTTTTTGACCAAAGGATAAAAATCTGGGAACCATAGTTTCAAAAAAATATTGTGTTAATCCAAACACCAAGATCTGGCGTGAATGATCTTATTCTAATCAGTAATACTATCAAAAACTATAATGAATTATCTATTTGGCACAAGGGTAAATTTACATGCTATCTTCAAATCTAGGATACCACAAATTAGAGATACACTAATGAAGAGATGGTAAATAAGTCAAAAACATATAAAATATGCATACTAAACACATTGCCATAAACATTCCTCATTATAGAGCACCTCCTCAAGTACCTCCTTCTCAAAGGAGACAACTAATGAGACCTTTGTGTAGCCTAGATGCAAATCCATTTTTTTATAGACTTCTCCACCATTGAACTACTTTAGCATAGAAATGGCTTGCAGTGAATGTTGTCTACCCAACATGGGAGAGTAAAATAATGGAATCACCCAAACATTAGGATATAGTCCCTCCATCCACCCCTATAATTTCCTTCTAGAGTAATACTCTGATAAATGATAATATGTGATTTACCTTATCCTTTCTAACCAAATCACCTATCTTGTCCTCTAATCCTAGGAAAACCCTAGCCATGAGAGGATTTTCACTTTTCCTCAACACTAATCAAGTATTCATTATCTATAAGTAAAGTAGATATTACTAAGTAGAGATATGCCAAATAACATTGGGCACTAACCTTTCTATAACTAAAATTCCCAATCTAGTGGTGGATAGTATCCCTAGCCATGGACTGTACACTTGCCTCATCACATTGAACACAGGTTTTAGGCCACATGTTGTACCATGTTGCATTTAAGATCGAGCCAACATCCCATTACATTGTGGATATTTTTCACAAAAAACTTGATGTATCTTATTGTGGGAATGATGATAGAGAATGGTTATCCCAGGGAATATACCATAAGACCTCCCGCTTATAAAACATAGCTCCTTCACCCCTAGGCTATCGTCATCCTTTAGTTTTTCATTCATTTTATGATTATATTTATTATGATATGAAAGAGAAGACCTTATAATTAGTGATTCAAATTTTGGTATTATTTTTCTTGTTGTTATAGACCCAAAGATGATTTTCCAATAAAAAGGTATTACATAATTTTTTTAACTTAAAATATGGGTGCATGTGCCATCATTGAATTTCCCAATCTATACATGTTGATGAAATTAACTGCTTTGATGCATCCTAATTTGGATGACATACTGTATCAAAAAACGTTTTCTAAATTTTATCAATAAGATTGTCACTGTAAAATTATTTTTTTAAATACATTGATATTGAAAACACTTGTATCCAGTTTATTGAATTTATGAAATTGATCATATTTCAAACAAAAATTTTATTAAATGATATAATTAATTTTTGACTCCAATATTTTTTTTAAAATATTTATTATACCATTTGAAATTTTATTCGGATATTCTACTAGATATTATTTCATCACTTAAATCGAAGCATTTTCTTAAAATATAATATTTGAATCAATAACCTTTTAGGGTAGTTAGTTAATTGTTAATCAATTATGATTGAATAAAATTTGGATGTAAGGCTATGTTAGATTTATCATCAACTTCTCAAATATAAATTAATATTAATATATTGACTAAAAATATTTTTTTATAATTGATAAATTTATCCATTATTAATAAAAATAATATTTTAATTAATAGATTTACCCTTGTTAAATAAAATATGAATCAATTTACATGTTATATATATATATATATATATATATATATATATATATTAATAATAATAATAATAATACTCACAATTATTTAATCATTATTTTTAACTTTTAATCTTAAGAAAACTTTTAAATGTATTAATGTATATTTACTTCTATAGGGGGTAGTGAATATTATGTAATTCATTTAAAAACCTTGAATACATGGGTATGCTTATTTTTAATATTAAAATATAAGTTTATGAACTTCAATTTAACAATAATATTTTAATTATAAAAAAATAATTAATTTAAAAAATATTAATTTTTTTTGGGAAATAATTTAAATGTAAATTTTTTAATTTTGTAACATGTATCTACCACACACCTAAAAACAACACCTAATATATTCATCATCATCATCATCATCATCATCATCATCATCATCATCATCATCATCATCATCATCATCATCATCATCATCATCATCATCATCATCATCATCATCATCATCATCATAATCATAATCATCATCATCATCATCATCATCATCATCATCATCATCATCATCATCATCATCATCATCATCATCATCATAAAGTCATATAAATAAGACAATGTCTCTTAGAGGAATAAGGTTTGACACTTAGTTTCGATACAATAATTTCATAGAAATATTCATTATTCATTTGAACTATGAAACAAGATCATATTTTTATAATGACATAATGTCACATCCATAGTATTATAATAATATGTATCGTATCAACCTCTACAAACAACATTGAGTGTCTTTTAGGATGTAATTGTCAATAGGTATCAAAGGGTAACTTCCACTCAAAATTTGGTTAAGAATTCATTTCTGTAAGAGTTCTCCTATTATGCCTCTTATAGATTGAGATGTTTGATATTTTATGAATATGCTAGTGACTTCATGTTCCTTGATGGACTCCCATAATATTTATAGGAGGAGACAATGTTTGTGCTTATGTGGATTTGTAATACATCTCTTATACATCTTGGTGTATGTGTTTGTTTTGAATCCATTTTCAAGGGAGGAATATTCTGATAGTCATGTTATTTATCCTGATTCCCTTCACAAGTCATGCTAACATATTAAGCAAAGAAGTAGCATTACGAGTTTTGAGCCACTAACTAACTAGACTAAAATATCTAATAGTATTATCAAGATTCAGATTTAGTTGACTAGAAGATACGTTAAGAAATTTGTGAATACTATATTAGATCTTCTTTCCAAATTTTTGGTCACATCAATAAGAGTTACTCTATCTCACTAATTATAAGGTTAAGATTAAGGGATAGTAATCTCATTAAGTGCCTTCATGAATTAAGGATGATAGTATTTAAATATCTAACATTTTCCTCTAGTCTTTGTCCCTAGGTATTTTCGAGTAAGAGCAAGGTAAAAATTATGCTTATACAAATCAATCTTGTGATCAACAATAATGGTTTGGACAATAGTGTATTTGGGTATGTACTTAAGTCACCACTACGAACTCATAACAAGAAGAAAATTTAAGCATAAAAAAATATCCTCTATATGTAAAATAAATATAGTAATACTTGTGGAGATAAAATGATCATTGTAATAAGAATTTACCTTTAATAATTTTCTAAGAGGTTCAATAAAATTTAGCCTTTACTAATGTGATGTATTATCCTCACCAAAATAAATACACTTATGCATTCCATTCAACACCAAGACATTGATAAAATCCAAGGATAAATATGTATTACGTTTTTCATACATCTAACCAAATCTTTCTTAAAAGGGTGGATCTACATGAGTTCATAAAAAAATAATATTAGGGAGTAATAATTTTAGTTAGTAAATAGTGATTAGAGAATAAAAAAATATCTTACACTTCATTTTTGAGGATTTTCATAAGTGAATTATTTATTAATTCATATAAAACAAGTAGATACAATACAAAAAAATGTATATCTTTATGATTTAATTAATATTTCAACACATTGCAAGCATAATTATGTTTTTTTTAATCTAAACATGGCCATAAGATAGTTACAATCTACCAAGATATAGAATAGAGCAATTAGATAATATTATTATGACATTATCAAAAAGTATACAGTCTCTCCATTCAATATATTTTTATATAAGAATGAAAGGCAGCCTTCAAAAGTTGCTTATGAAATTAATTACATAATAAATATAATTCCAAGGAGTTTCATCAAATTATTTTTTCTTCACTCATCTTAAGAATCTATTATTTATATCTAAATGAATCACACTATAACATAAAGTCAAGAACAAAAGTATATTAATTGATTTTTATTTGGACACATTCAAGGGATATGAATATTTACCTAGAATTTATTATAGTTATATAAAGAATGGTCAGATAGCATCATGAGAATACATCAATTTTGAAAGTATAAATTTATAGTGGAGGAGTATGCTTAACATAAAATATATTTAGGTATGTAGTTGTAACTTATTTTAGAGAGAGAGAGAGAGAGAGAGAGAGAGAGAGAGAGAGAGAGAGAGAGAGAGAGAGAGAGAGAGAGAGAGAGAGAGAGAGAGAGAGAGAGAGAGAGAGAGAGAGAGAGAGAGAGAGAGAGAGAGAGAGAGAGAGAGAGAGAGAGAGGAGAGAGAGAACATTCATATACATTATTTTACACTGTTACATCCTAATAAAGAGAGAGATAGTACATAATCACATAATCCAATTTAATGATATGGGAATTAAATAAAAACCCTAGTTTGATTCTTTTATTATTTCTCATTCAATCCCTTCATAGACTTAATATTCAAAAGGTTACATCAACAAAAAGTTGGTAGTGTTTTCTCTCATGCCATAATAGTTTTCTAATGAGCATGATATAATACATGAATTTTAACTATCATGGAGATATTATCCTTCCAACATAATAATAAAATCATGAATAATATTTAATTTATCTAGACTTATTTAAATAATAAAACCTTGAAGGATCATTATGTATCTGAGCACCATGTTTAAACTCATAATATAATTTTTATGGTAGCATACTTATCATAGTAGTTTCATAACAAGAATATGGCTATTGAATATAAAAAAGATTCAAATGATGATATTTTTTATATAATAAAATGGAAATACTCATAAGCTAGTCTAATAAATTCTAAAGATATTATTATTATTTTATTTTGAACAAGGTATTCTAATAGAAAAGCATATCTCGGTAGCCATATATATTTTAATTTCAAGTAATAAACATAAACATAATATGACATTTATAAAAAAATATCATCGATCTCTAAAATTTATGTTACACTAAAAATGAGAGAATTATCCATTTCCTCTCCATGTTCCATTGGATACTTCATATCAATATCAAATTTTGATAATTATATTATAGTGAATGTATATATCATAACCAAAGTAAATTCTAGTATAATAAATAATATCATGAAATCTTAATGTCGCATTACTTAGACAAGAAGAACTTAATTCCATTTTTAATCCTTTATGTCAACCATCATTATTTTAACACATCACTAAAATACAAAAAAAAAAGTTCATAGAATACTTAGGGTTAAATAAATGACCATACTGAATAGTGAAGAGCATCCAAAATTATAAAAATAGTCATCCTCCTAAGGCCACTGATATTATTGTAACTATCACATGACCATGAGAATAAAAATGAGTTGAGTTAATGGATTAGATCACCTATTTCCATATTACCTTTTTGCCCATATATGTATTTTTTTCATCAAGAAATATTTTGTATTCAAACTATTGTTTGGGTATATAAAAAAAAGTCAAGTTTTGTTTATCTATTCATAGTTAATTAATTATTATTTTTATTGAGCTTGATAAACAAAGATAGGTAAGAATATGAATTGTATCATGTAATGAAATTAGTCAAAATTATTTATTACTACATGCATAGTAGTTATCTATTGTAAGCAGTTGAACCTAATAATTAGCATAGGGAAACATGTAGATAATTAAAGTTAAGAACTTTTTAATTTTAACATTAGTTTTCAAATATTTTTAATTTTATAAATATAAAAGTAAATAGTTTATTTTATTTTTAATAGTTAAAATAGAGTGACAAGACTAATTTCCTAAGGAAATTTTTATATTTTAAATTAATAAAATAAGAATAATTTTACCATCCAATAAATTTAAGGCAATTTATAAAATTAGATATGATTTATAGTCTATTCTTTTAGCAATGGGACATGTTTATCTCCCATAAAAACTATATGTAATAAAGACATGGGTCCTAGTGGCATCTAGATGTGAAATAATTGGTGGATTCAATTGAACTATAATATATGGTTAGTGGTTTCAAATGAATGTCCATAAATGGTAATTAGATTAAAATGCAAAATAAGTAGCACAAATCATATAGGAATACATGGCAATCAAACTGCATTGAATTATGTAGTTTAAAATCAAAATGTTTGAATAACTGTATGCAAATCACATTAGTGCAAATCACTTTATTTAGATAAGGTATTAAAATTAAATTCATGTTATGAATTAATAAGATTTTTTGATTTGTTAAAAATAGAAAATGAATTAATTTATTTATTTTTCATTATATGAAATAGTTTGATCTGAACATTAATCTATGAAAATGTGAAATTTTTGTATTAAAATATAGATTTGTGTATATCAGAGGGGAAAAATAAGGACATTGGAAAACTAATTTGCATTAATAATTTATCATACATGTCATTACTATTATAGTATTAATCAAAATAATTTCTTTCACATGCAGTTAATTATTAAATATTAATAAAAAATGTTTGTATTAGCTTGTAAAATTAAGATTATTTATTTATTTAAAGTGGCAACGTAATAGTGTTAATCCAAATATGAGGGGAATTGATATTTAATGATGCATAATTCTTTCATTTATTATTTTATTTTACCTACATATTTATATAAAGAAATTATAATCAATTTCAATGTGCAATAAGATGAGTTATTTTCAATTTACAATGTTTATACCATTTTCTATGGAACCAAAGCCCGAGTTGAATAGGTATGTAATACAGATGTTTTTTTGTGTTACATTTTTTCATCAAACTTTTATTGTGGGGAGATTGAAAAAAATTTCATGTGTTTGTGCATATTATTTGAGACTAGATTATGGGATTAATATTATTATGTTTGAAATTATAGAAAAATATTTCTAAGTTTGGGTTGGGTTTTTCATCTGTTATGTTTATATATTTTTATTTTGGAATTAGTTAGTTTTTTTTTTCTTTTATATTAATAAAGAATAGATAGTGGTGATGGTTCAATGATACTATCTATATTATTGAATATAGTGTTTATTATTAAGATATTTATTAGTGATGAAATTAGATAAAAATTTTGTGCTTTAGATAGATGCTTTTGGCTAAATATGAGTCATGATGACTATTATAGCTCAAAATTTTACCATTGATAGGATTATTTATTCCCTCTCAACTTGAAATATGCAATGGTATTGATCCTAAGTTGTGAGTGACCTTTAAGTGGATCAAACCTCTATATTTTGGGCTAGCTCTAAAGTACAACACCTACACTAACAACTATACTACTTTATTGACTTTGAAAAGTGAAAGGTGAAATCTAAAACTAAGAAAAAATCTTAGAGGTTAAGAACCAAACATGAAGTCCTCAGCGTGTTAATAAATCACTATGAAATACTAAGCTAAAATATAATTGTGCCATATCAAAATAGTCCCTATGAAACTAACTCTTCAATATGAAGGCTATGAAGGTTACAAAATATTAGGATGATCATCCAAGAGGTCATAACAACAAACACTAATGAATTTTTAGTTCTATAACTAATCAAATTAGGTATAATACTTCATATTAGCTATGATAGAAGATAAACCTACATAGAGCTATGAATAAAAAATATAAATGTAGGGAAGATCACCTACTATCACTAATCACTCATAAAAAATTTCACTCAAGATATATATATGAAGGATGAAGATAGAATATCCAACCTAAATTGACTTCAATAGGCAAATACAAGACTTAATTTTGGCATGTCTTCACAATAACCAATGTGAGGATACTTTGTAAAGCCAAACAAGGATGTATATAGAGGAAAATGTGACAAAGAGAGAAGAAAAGAGGCGTAGAATATCATATACAAGTGTAATCCACCATGGAAGTAGTTTAAATGCAAGAAATTGATCAATAAAATAGTCCTCAAAGTTCTCATTTACATTTAAATAGTTTCTTAATGACATCCTTCTTCAAATTGGCATAGGAGGTTATTTAGGCAATTTTGAGTTATTGAATCTAGCTCTTTCCTTTAGAGACTACACCTTCACACCTCAAAGGAAATTTAAGAAGTATTTATATAATGTGTCCTGATTGACAATTTTCTATGCCACTTATTTGAAAATTTTGTAACTTCTCCTTTTATCTTCAAAAGAATGTAATTTTAACTAGCTCTCTTTAAGTTTAAATGCTTCAAATTTTGTTTCCAACTTCATGATTTCAATATTTCTTCATGAATCTCTTATCATTTCCTTATAAACTTGTATCGACAAATTTTATTGACTCAAATACTTACTATCACTCCATTTCACACTCAAACCTCCTTCTTGCCTTCATTTCCATATATCTCTCAAAATAAATAAAGCTCCTTGTGTAAAAATATCTACAAATGATCCTAATAAATTAAAAATGTATTTAAGTACTGATTATGAACTTAAATATATGTACAAAATTTAATTTCCATACATGAAATGAAAGTGTAATTACTCTACCTTTTGTTTCTCCAATTAGCCCTCCATTAGTCCCCTAGGCCTAAAAAACTAACATTTGGATCCATTGACCTCTCACACATGTCAAAACTCAAATAAATATTTGATTAAAATTTCGTACACCCTTATAATTCTTCATGTCAAATTTTAAGACTTGAGACCTTGTACAAAAGGGTGAACCAAGAAATGGCCAAAACCTGAGCCTAGGTGCATGTTCAGGCTTAGGAAGGGATTAGAGTGATTTATAAATAAATTTATAGGTTTTAATGATTGATTATAATTTGTTATTTCTTTAAACATCATAAAATAACTCCATGTTCTAGAACAAATCTCTATAAGATTACTGCATAGTCTTGTAACCGAGCTTCTTACCTAGGAAAATAGTCTAGTCACCCCTTTAGGTACAAATTATTGACCTAAAGAGTGCATAAAATATTTTAGGATATTTTTACAAGGGTGTAGGGGGTGATTGAATCTCTGTCTAGGATTATAAATCCTCTATAAATAATTTATAGCTTACCAACACCTTTCATACTCATAAATAGGCCTACAAATGAGCTTTTTGGGCTCATTCCATAGCTAAAGTAGTCTACCTGAAGGCATTCAACCCATCCTTTATATTATTGAGTCTTTTAGGATGGTTTAACAAGGGTTTTATCTATTCACCATTTTAATGATGGTTCATAGATCATAGGGACATAAACCAAGAATAAGGGTTAGAATATGGGATTAGAGAGACAAACCTAACATCCCATATGATATTGAGCTCCCATTCAAATCCTCCAAACACTTCTAATTAAAATAAGATACCCGTCAAACTCCTGCACAAGATAAACATAGGGTTTAGAGATACCTCCAGTATTAAGGATGGTTTATATAGGTGTGGGGTTGAATTATTTAACCAATTGTAAGAATTTTAAGTTGAAAACCTCATTAATCACCTCCTATGACATTTTTACACCATGATACTCCTCCAAGAACTTTTGACCATTCAAAAATTGCCTCTCAAGCTAACTGACTGTGTGAGGACTGAGAGTATGGGTTTTGGTACAAAAACTTCCTCAAACATAAAATATTTTTTTCTCAAACATATATATGATATTTTAATAATTGTTCATAACATTTTAATATTCTCTCTATTGCATTTTTAGGTGTCATTATGTTCAAGGTTTGGCTTTGCTGACTTTAGAAGACCTTTGAGGGTTTTAGGCATGTAGCTCTCTTTTAGCCCTATCTTATTTGAGGTTAGTCCCTACCTTTACAAGTTGAAATCCTTAAATAAGTTTATATTTATATCTCATAAATCACACTCAAATTTCTAAATCTATCTCAATGCCAAATATATGAATGTTTTTTAGATTGTCAAACACAAACATGTAGATGTCAATTTGGTTTAGAACTGTAAATCTATAGATATGACATCTCTTTGTTGTCTTTGACCTTTTCATATAATTAAATATGGTATAAAAATTATTTTCCATTATCTATCATCTATCTACTCATGAATCTTAGCTTCTCATGCTCAAATGTTTTCCTTAAAGTGTCTTGCCATGATAGGCTTGTAGGTGGTGATGGTAAGGTTGTAAGTCTAGAGTAGACTTACTTTGACACTTTGGAAGTTTTAACACATAATGGAGGTAATTTATAATTTATTTATGATTATAATCAATCTTCAACATACCTTCTACCCTATATACGGCTTGTCACTTTGATTGTATTGCCTAATAACAAGATGTAGGTGATCATTGGAACTCTTGAATACAAACCAAGAGATAGTTATTACTTTAATAAAACCTTAGAGAATGTTTAATATGAGATATATTGTATTATAATTATTTTAAGATACATAAAACCTCCAAGTACATTTATTTAACTAATTCATAACTGTGTTTATCATTTTGCCTTGACAAACACATAGGTGTTAGTTTAGACTACAAGCTTAATTCCACCTTTTGACTTTACTCCATTAATAAATTATAATTAAATGAAATTATTATAATTTATTTCTCAAAATAAAAATTTTCAACTATTCAACTTCATGATTCATTCAAATAAGTACGAAAAACCTTTTCTCTAACTTGTCTAACATGACCGTACGTTTGTATGTCCTCCTCCTTCATTGGCACTTTTGATGCTATGGAGTGATGTTAGCATGAATTTAATGTTATATTTTCACGTTTATGACCTATATGTCTCATTAAGATAAAACTTAGTTCATAATTTTCTCCACTTATCATACACAAGCCCATAGGCACTAATGGCAAGACATGTTGACTATCACTTGAGATCTAAACCTCCATTCTACTATGTTTTGATCCGATTTTAGTTTGGTTTGACAATTTTAAATTTATGATAAGGAATGAAATTTTTTTTTAGGTATTATTAAATCCCCTCATGTACCTAAATCACCTTGAATGTCTATTTATAGCATTCACAGTACTTTTTTGGGCTTACACAATCTTATTAAAACATGTAGTCTTATATGGGTTACAATGTGAAATAATGTTTGCATTGAATAGATGTCCTATGGTGCACAAATAGATATAATTAAAGATTTAAAATATACAAAATTTAATGCTTATGGTGACCTATAAGTCTGTAGACTTATAGGCTCACCTTAATCTTTTGAAAGGCTCTTAAAAAAGAATGGTTCTATCTCAAATCCTAAATTTTGTTAGCCATTGATGATTCAAAGTAATATGAGAGACCCTTAAAATATCAAACACACTTTGTGGAGGTTTTTTTCATTCACTCATGCACAAGACAAAACACCACATTTCCTTCACACAAGACTATCGTGTACAAACCGCCAAAATAAGGAGATTGGAACTTGCATCAAACATGATCATTAAGAAACATAAAGGGAATTAATTTCAAAGATATATAATAATGTTTAAGAGACCATATCTGATCATATTCATATATTTTTTTGAATTCATAACTCCACACTTGATGAAAATTGACCCAGTTGGGGAATTGAAGCTCATTTTATTCACCTTAAATTCTCAATGATTTTTAATGAAAATAAGGGGATTAAATGGAAAAATAATGGCGTAAAGTAAAATGGAATTATGGTTCCCTTCTATGTCTAAGATTTAAGATTCTAAAGTTATATCTCTTTCTTCTACTAACTAAAAATTGAACTACCTTTTGGACCTACCAAAGAGAGTGATGGGAGAGATGAATAGGTTTTTTCCTTGTTTAAGTTTAAAACCTCATAAAATACATGTATTTGAACTATTATGTACTCTATGAATTCTTAGGATTTTTTATGTGATCCTCTATAAACTATAAAAACTTCTTGAAAAAACACCATTTTTTCTTTAGAACTATCATTATCTACATAAAAACTGATTGAAATGAATCAATAAGTGTTCTTTGAGATCTCTCACACCTATATAGATGTGGGATGATGTGTCAACCATTGACTTATTCTACAAACCTATCACTTTGTTACCATATTCCATTCTTAGACATTACAAATGATCAAACAAGCATGTTAATGTGAGTTGCAACATTAGAAATGGATTTTAACTTCATTTAATGCACTTGTATAGACCATGAAAAAATAAATGATTGACTTAGACTACATATAATTACAAATATATCTCAATATTTGACTCTCTTTGAACCCTTTTGACAAAGGCACTCTATGACTAAACAAGCATAACATTAGGAATACACTTACCTTAACATGTCAAAAATACCTTAAACAATGCTAACCATACCTTATGAAGGATTTTTAATCTAGATAACCAAGGTGAAGGCTTGAAAAGACAAGTTTTCTATTAAACCATTCTATAGTAAACAAAATTTGGCTAACATTGACCACATGGTGTTTGCATTTAGAAACATTTGATTTGATTAATGTGTAAGGTGATGTTTTTCCCCTCTTTGTGCACTGATTGTAGTCAATCATAGTTATGGATTGATATTATTTTTGTATGATAGATTAGTTATTTACATATTTATTGTATTAAATTATAGTTATTGCGTTGGTTGGATAATTTTAAGCAATTTTAGGTAGGTTTTTCCATTTCTCTAGTGAGTAATGTTTGGAATTAATTATGATTTGTGTTTTTTGTGAGATTGAGGAACATTACATTCTTATTTTGGAGACCCTTCATTGGTACTTTATTTCTTAGTCTATGTTTATTAATGGAATATTTTATATCGAATATTGGTTGTCTCTCATCCCTTCTTTAGAACTCATGGTGATTTGTTTTGAATCGGCAAGATTAGTAAAGGTGGCTTTAACACTTGTAAATTTATGTTTAGGGTTTGGTGCTAAGGTAGAGATCAATGTTGGCAGTAATGTATTTTTTGATGGAAGATAATGTTTAATATGTTTAATAATATAATACTTTGTATATTGATAGGATAATCTAGTTAAAAATATATTTAGACACACATAGAGAGATATATGTGTGTATGAATGTATGTGTACATGTATGTGTGTGTGATGCAATGGAGTTTGTTGATTTGCATATATTATCGATTTATTTATCCATGTGTCAAATTGTATACCTAGACATATTTTATTTTATTATGATTAAAATAAGAAAAATAATGCTAATTATATTAAATTAAAAAAATCTCTTTGTATTATTTATGTTATTTTTATGATATTTTAAAAAAAATTGATCAGTATGTTTTCTAAAAAATAGAAAAATTAAAAAAAAGAATGAGAAAATTGGTCTTTTGGTTTTGTAAAAAAAAGTAAATGGTTGTGATTTGTGGGATGGGGATATGTATGTGTATTTGTTGTGATAAATATGACAAAATTTTATTGTTGTGTTATTTCTTGTTTTGGGTTTTATTTTATACAATAAAAATTATCAATGAAATATTTTTTTTAAAGCAAATTAATATTGTAAATTATTAAAACATGTAGCTTTTCTTGTAGTGCTAGATAACTAGGCTTTGAATAAGTTCTATAAAAATCTAGGTAAGTATCTTGCAATAATGTTCACTTATTTTGATCATTGACAATGTAAATATAGTGGTCATTGGCCAATATTATATATTCTTCAATGATAATGTAAACATATTGTTAGATATTTTATTTTTCCTTTGGGAAACAAGACTAATAGAAAATTGATATTGTTTTAAATTTGGAATTTCATTTCTTGATGGTTTAGCCTATTATTTCTTATAGGAAAAAATAAACAAAAAAATTAAATTAAAAAATAATAAAATAAAAAAAGAAAAATCAAATAATCATGAAAAAAAAACAAAATGGAATTAGTTCATGTTTTTTTAATAAAATCATTAATATGGAAACATATCAACAGCAAAAAATGAAGTGTTTGTAACTATGAATGATGCTTTGGAACATGAAAATATTTTTAGAATTACATCATTCAATTATGTTTTTTGTGATTTCCTTTTTGATACATTTTAAGTGTTATTGTATTTCCATTACACATGAAGAATGTTTTAAACTAAGATCATTGACTATTTTATGGATTCCTTGAAAAATGGGGATGAAGAATCAAGATAATCATATGCAAACTAATTACATTCATATATATTATATGATTTACATAAAATACATGATAGAATCACATAGTTTCATCGCGTGAGAGTGTATACAATTGAACCTAAATATCAAGGTGACACTAATGTTTGTGGTGACGTATTTTCTATTCAGTCATTATACAAATGGTTGAACATCCTTATTTTTTGGTGTCTAAACCAAAAACAATTATGTACATTTCAACAAAGAAATTTGTTTTCAATTGTATTTGATCTTATTTCATGACATAAACCCCACTCATGAACATTTTGAACCATTATTTTACAAAAAATTATGTATCTAGAACTTGATTTCTAGTACAAAATTATCAAATATTTACAAAAATCCTTATATGTATTAGAATGCTCTTTTTCATGAACTAGAAACATATGGCATGTACAAAATAATAACTTTAGTCTCAATATATGGTGAAAGCTTATTCAATGATATTAGTTTGTTATAAAAATGAGTTCAATGTTCATACTCTTCACCGATATATGGCATAGTATTTTTCGTAATGAGGTTGCTATGGTGAGTAACAATGTAATGACTTTTTTAGAGCTTTATGAATAGGAGCTATGAAAATGAGAGCCTAGAATATTTTTGACTATAAAATGTACATTACAAAAATTGGATTTCCATATCAAGAAAATGGACTTGAAGGTAGTGACATCTAATGCTCATGTCTAACAAACATTCTATAAACAAATATTCAATTATGGTCAGCAAGAACTATAAACATTTTTAAAATATTTTTCAATTGTTTTACTCCACAAAAAATGTACAAAATTATCTATTTTGAGACAAAGACATTTCATATTCATTATAAGCCATTGTAAAAAATTCATAGATATTGGATTGCATATGAAATGTCAATGGATGTTTTAAGAGGGTTGTCAGGTGGCAATACTTTCAAACATCTTAAAATAATAATAAGGTATTTTTGAATTCAAAAATAATATGCAAGGAAACCTTATATTAGAGAAAAAATTGATACTAAAAAGAGAAATAAAATTTCAATATTTTATTTGAAACAAATTATATGTGAGAAAAAAAACTATGTAACAAAAGCATATAATAGAAACACTAAAAAACTAACCCATACAGATGCTAAAAATCATTGCAATAAGGGAAATCAATCATACACTACCAAAATAAATAGTATGTGATATGCATACAACATGATTTCTAAAGTATTAAAATAATAATAAACTATCAAAAATCAATCAAACACATACCTATTCATGTGTCCTTAGTTTGTGAATAGCTACATTTCAAAATGGATGTCATTCTAGTTAACATTGACATTATCAAACAATTTAATTTTACTTTTGTAGAATCAAGATTAAAAAAACTTGTATTATGTGAAAAAATATGAAAACAATGAAAAAATATCTCTTGAAAATGGAAAAGTACCAGCCTTTGTTATTTCTTTCAACATTAGAAAAAATGAAACAAAAACTATTGTAAATAAATTAACATTCTTATAAGAAAGATTGGTTTCTTTGTGAATTCCATTTGTATAGATACAAGATATTGGCTATAATATTTCAAAATATGACCTCATAAGTACAATTATAGATTCTTCAAACAACTTTGATCATATCCAAAAACACATTGCCTAGAGAAATGAATGACACATAAATAATTATAATAAAGATAAAATGCAATGTAGAATAAAAAAATACATATTTAATAGGAAATTTAAGGCATCTAAACATGATGAAATCATTGTCACAACTTTTCAAATAATTATTTTATATGAAAGAAAACATTACTATTAATTGGGATTGGGAAATGAAATTTGAGAATTAAAATGAAAAATTGTTGGTGATGTTGTGCCTATTTAGGATAACACATCTGGCACATATGAAAATGAATCAAAACATATTACTAAACCTTTGGTGAATGATTTTACTAAATCATAATTGATACATGGTTTTAAATATTACACCATTAAAATTAACCCATTAGAAGGATTCAACCCAATAGGTATATTTGAATATTAATTCTTAGAGGAGATGATCTTCCTAACTTTATTTTATAAATTTAATCATCCTCAAGATATGAAAGATAGAATGTCGTACTAAAAATTAGCAAAGTGAGATATTTTGTATAAATAAAATGATGTTGCAACCCACATAACTAACATATTTTTCAAATATATTAAAATCATTATAGATCAAGTATTATCTTGTGTATGGAAATGCATATGCAAAGGTGAATTAAAAGATAAGACACTCTATGCCAAAGTTGTTTGAAACAAAACTACTATAAAAAATATGCTAAAATCATCGATATATTATAGAGATTTCAAAATCATTTTCAAATCACCTAACTATTTTAAAAAATCAATAAAAACTATTTTTGTAATAATTAGGCAATTGGTCTTGCAAACATTTTTTGTAACTATAACAAGTGATGAACATTGTTGGCAGCCTTTGTGCTCTACACTATAAAAACTATCTCCAACGACAAATAATAAGCACAAAGAAATCATTTAAAAAGGAAACATTGATAAAATCATAATAAAAAAACCTATTCTTTATAGTCACTACTTTAACCATAAATTGAATGCACTAAAACATGTTGTTACAAAATGAATAAGTATTCTAAAAAGTTTTAGATTAATTTTTACGACTTAATTTATAAATAGGGGAAATGAGCATTTGAATTTCATTCTCTTAGTACATGATGTACCTATATATAGAGTTTGATCTAATACTGAAATCAAAGATTTTGAAGATAAATACATATCTTGTGATTCAGCATTTTTAATTAGAGATTTAGCTTAAATGAAAAAACATCATCATACAAACACATGTAAAAATCATAGAAATTCACATTGATGATTCAACTTTCCATTTCCTTCAATGTAAAAAACTAGAATATTAGAGCCATTGGATGTAACCAACAAGCTATATAAATATAATTCCACAAATTTTGTTTTATCTAGTTAATCAAAAATAGTATATAAAAGAGACAACATTCCACATGTTTTTGCAATAATCAAACCTATTTGAAACAAAAAAATAATCTCATTGTGATCTTTTATTTCATGACCAATTATAATGCTAAAAATTCATCCATATGATGATTGGGTAAATGGATTTTAACAATATATCTGAACATTATGGTATGCTAAAAAATATTCATAATTTATTCTTGATACTTATGTTGTTCTAGTATATTGTTTTTCTTATATGACGAAATTCAATATTACATTGATGAATGCATTTTAAAAAGTGTGTGCTAAAAATATTCATAGTAAGGGAAAAAAATTCTAAGCCATAAGAAATTTTCGAATTATGCTCCTCAAACATCAAAAAATTTCTAGATGTCATGCCATTCACATTGTATTGTCATTATCTTTATGTCATAGTTCAAGGAAAACAATTTTAACAAACACATCATGAGAGGCAAAAAGAATGTAGATTTTGAAATGTATAAAACTATTAGCAAAAGAGATAGATAATTCAATGGAAATAATATGTGCTTATCCTATAGATACATATGTTGCAAGGCCAACATAGTTAGAACATATTTTTTTAGTTTAATTTGTTACATATTACTTGGGTAAATGTGAAAATATTAAAACAAAAAAAATAATACATCATTTGACATGTCAAATAAAATATCCACGTAGATCCTAAAAATTATTATAGATAAAGGATGATGTTTTTTAAACCTTATCATGATAATGGAAATTTTCAACTCATGAATTAATTCATAGCTTTCTCAAAATAAATAAGTAAAAGGATTAAAAGCATGTTTATCACAAACTCGATAACAAAGTGGAGCAACATTAACACTACTGTAGTGAATCTAGATATTACTTGTGATTCATTATTTGATATTGTTAATGATAGAACAAGGAATTAAATTGATAACAATATTAATGCATATAACATAGGCTACAATTTTTATTACATAATAAATTATAAACTATTCGATGGTCAACATTTAAAAATGTTTCGAACATCTAGACATCCTTTTTTGATGAGTAGAGAAGAATACCTAAACTTTCAAAATCATCTAAATAAATAATAAGAAGATATTATCAAAGACACTGCAATTAGAAAAGTTATAGAGTTAGATAAACTAATCTATTTGTTCATAATAGGAGTAGGTAAAGTAAAATCATTTATAGTGAAAGTGATATATGAAACATTGGCATACATCTATAACAAATAACTTGAAAGTGATCCTTTGAAAATTAAAGGGTTGATTATTGTATACACTGACAAAGTGGTATATAATGAAAATGGTCTAAATGCACATTCTATTTTTTAACTTCCATATACATATACATGGATGATGCCATTGGATTCTAATACTTTGGATACATTGAGTAAGGTATGCTTCTTATTGATAAAATATATTTTCTAGCTTGCAATATTGACAAAAGAGTATGATAAATAATGCATACACCTAAAAATATAGTTGTAAAGATTGAAATTATATTTGATATTTATTTTTACAAAAGAGAGCTGATTCGAGATAGGTGGGTTTTTCAATAGCCACTATTGCATGGGGAAACAACACCATACACTTTTTGTCTTGGAAATGTAAAATGATTTTAGCTTTGATAAGTTATTCGTCAATCTGATATTCATTTTTTCCATCATGAATAGCATAAAAAAAAATTAGTATAAATTATCAAACATTTAATATTGAATATTATATGTTATATATCTCATTTTTATGACCCAACATTTCCATACTTGCTTCACAATATTGATGATGTTAAAAACATAATGCGAAAATTCTTGCACTTTTTGATGAACAGACTTGTACACTAATTTTGTTGACAAAAAGGTGATTTTATGTGATGAAATAGTAAAAAATAATTAAAATAATTACTTGCCTAACATAATTATTGGGAAAATGAACATATCGATGGAATTGATTGTTGGAAAGTATGATATACAAGACAGATTGGTAAATAGTGATGATGGAATTATCAAGCATTATATGCCTAGACAACATGACATGATTTGGATACAATTCAATGACACTAAAATTGGAGCATTGAAACACAATAAAATGTAGATCTCTTATACTAACTGAATTTTGAAAGATTAGACTCTATTAACATAAATTTCAATGAAAATTTACTTTAATAAACTGATGTTCACTATACATGAAAATAGTTTCTAATACAAATAACATGTTGTCCAAAAAACATAGATCACAAGGCCTTACAATGAAGGAATTGGCATATGATCTTGCCAGTGTCAAGTAGCATGGACTTGTCTATATGACAATTTCAAGTGTAAAAAGCATTAAATAATTGCATGTTCTGAATAAGTTAGAACCTAATAACTTTATCATAGGAAATAAAATAAATTATAAGATGAAAATAATGTAAACTTATTCACATTAGATACCACTTTTTGAAAATTGTCCTAAGACACATAATAGTCTCATTATTTTATCATTAAATACACAGAGTTTATGATTGCATACACAATACATAACACATGACTATGAACTTATGGATGCAAACATTTTATGTTTCTGAGAGGAAATAACTATTAAAATAGAAAAAATTTATGTTCTTACACAAAATTTTGATTTTCACTTTTAAATGGATGTTCATGGGATAATATCATGCTTTATAAAAAACATTTTATTGAGAAACAACAAAGTATTTGCTACACCAAACCTGGAGATTATGACTCATGATATATCATATTTATATACATTGATATAAATAATTAATATATAATTGCTATTGAATGCCCTAATAGATGATGTATTGGTATTTACATAAATAAATAATACTTAATTTCCACCTAATATCCAAATCATATATTGTAGTGATTTCAATACTAGCATATTTTAGTAAACATCTAGACAATAACTTTTAAAAATAATGCATAGACATGGTTACTTTTTGATATCAGATATGTTGACAATAGATGTAGGTAATTTAATAGATCGCTTTTCAATAAATTTATATATTTAGAACACTAAATTTAGTGTTTGTGATGCCTATTATATAGATCATCCTGTGAGTTGCTTTTGACTTACTATTTGACAAAATGACAACAATCTCTTTATAAATACACCAAATTTTTATATATCTTATGCAATGTCACTAACATATGATAAGTATGATTAGAAAATGGAATTTGTGATTTTAAATAATTAGTATCAAATAAAAGGAGAGAAAAGAAAATACATCCAAATAAAAGAGTGTTGTATTTTACTTCCATTATACATAAGTCGATTTTATTTACATTTCTAAGCAATCAAAAGTTATTTATGCAAATGAAAAAATCTTGAAAAGAACTAGATATAGAGTTAGGCATGTGCATTGCTCCCTAAATATAAATGGCATAACAAAACATGATATAATGGTAATATTTTATTTCTAGACGTCACGAGTTATTATTTTTATATGCTCAAATTTTTGCACTCTTATTATTTTTTGCTTATCAATACCACATATATAAGATTTTAAATCTCATATTGTAATCCATAAGTAAACATATATGTGGGAATAGAGAAATACAAAGATCAATAATGAAAATAGACCACTTATATTATGAATTTTTTTTGTTGTCTTTTTTTTCCTCTTCTAATCGAAAATATGTTTATGGACGTTAAAAAAAATCCATATCTAGGAATGTCGATATGGATCCATCCAAATACTTTGAGAAAAATGTATAAATAGTAATAAATAAAGTACTAAAATGGTAATATTTTATTTATAGTTGTGACAACTTATATTTTTTGGTCACTTACATTTTTTGATGCATTTTTTTGTCTTTAATAGTTTCAAAATCAAGATCATGATAAGGTTGTTGTACAATAAACAAAAAAACTAGATATGGGTGCAGAAGAAAATATCAAATAGAAAAAAGAGGTAAAGAAATAAAATATCGAATAATAAATAAAAGTAGAGCACCAAAATATAGTCCAAGAAATAGAAACAGAGAAATAAAGACCACAAAAATGGTATTTTTTTCATTTTACCCACTTGTTGTGGGGCCCTAACATCCATAAAATATTCCTTTATTTTTTTGCATGCAACTTGTGATTTAGTTTGAATTTCTTAACTCAAACAAAGAAAAAAATTCATTATATAATAATATAAAATATTTTTATTCATAACTTTGATTTAAAAATTATTGTTATAGTGTAAATTCAAGGCAAAACATCCTAGTTTCAATTATTGACCTCTCAACAAAAAAAGTGGTAATGTTTTCAAAGTCAATGTATTGGTCATCTATGGTCCTACTGTCATAAAAATTACAAATTTTCCATCGAAGGCAAAAGTAGTACATGAAAACCTTATTTATAAATTTTCTCAATTAACAATAACTATCAATATCAACAAGTTAATTGACAAATTCATACCACACTTTTCACTTGGAAATAGTCTTCAAATCATGTTGCAAAATTTGTCATAAAAATAGAAGTCAATATGAAGGAGGTGATGTTTAATGTTGTATTTACTTAAAAATGAAATCAAAATTTGAAAAAATTATAATTGTATTTAACCAACACAAATTCACTCTAAGTATCAAAATACATGATCTTATGTAATCAAATAATGCACATGTTGTAGGTTCATTAGTTTTTATCATATTTGTGTATCAAAAATGTTACAATCACTATGAGATCCATCTAAAATATGGTGAAATTGAGGAAGACATGGTAACTATAA
>JARHVA010000957.1:260000-265000 GCA_037957365.1 Torreya grandis | reverse complement strand
AAGGAGCTAAGGCCTATGTACCCTATTTACCTACTATAGGATCCTTGTAGGTTCAATCTTTGTAGTCTTGAAGTTAGATATGAATATCTCAAATTTAGTGACCTTCTTCCTAGCAAAATTGAACTCAACTTCTATTTCCTCTAGTGTCTTCTCTTATATATTATGTTTGAATTATTTTTTAGCTTGATGTAAGAACTGGTCAAAATTGTCCATGTTAATAAGTCTTCCTCTATAATCCTTCACACATGAAAGCTTTAGTTTATGTAAAATGTTCCATGTGAGTTTCCATCAATCCATCCCTATCCTCTTGTGTCTTGAATATCATTGCTTTGAGGGCATTGGTAGACATCAATGGTGACATCAGGTTTATGTTTGCATACATTTTACCAATTGTAAAAAGAATAAGGAATTTTTGTTTATTCTCATTTACTTTAAAATAATTAAATAATTTGGTTATCTCTTCTATATGGGGTGCCAATTCTACCCTAATTACAATAATAGATTAAATAGTACTATACAACTTGGATACAACACTCTAGACATCAATCTATATTTGGACTAGAACATGGATTGTTTTCTATTGTTCTATTGGTTGTTCTAGTTCCTACTCTAGTTCTCTTATGGCCATTTGAGTTCCTTTGTGTATCTCTACTAGAGCATCCTTTTGTGTTTCAAAATAGGATTTAAAATTATCTATATATGAGGATTGCCCTAATATTTTTTCTTTATTCTTAGATAAATTACATAGTTATTTCTTCTCCTCCACTATGATTACTATTCTAGTCTCATCTTCTAGATTCATCTTTCTATTTCTCTATACACACCCTATATAATTTTCAAATACTATACTGATAGTGGTCAATTCTATAGTTACTAGGTTAGGTCTTTTGGAAGCTTTTGCTTGTAAGTATGTTACCCACTATGGGATGGCTAACTAGATTGGATCCAAGGGTTGAGTATTCAAATTTGTAGTCTCACTCAATATCTCTCTTGATGTATGCCTTATATTTTCCTCTAGAAGAGGATAAGGGAGTGAAGGAAAAATAATTTTGGACCAGTCCACTCCACCATATTGTGGTAGTGGATGGACTGTGTAAATTTTATTTTCCTTCTTCTCAACCTTTCTGGTGGATATCACAATTGTGTCTTGAGAGGGACTAGGAGGGGGAACTAGTAGACTTAATTGCGTAGATGACACATGTAACTACAATTTTTTTAATATTCCCCTTACTTTTTTAACCTTTCTATTCATTTATATGGGGGGGTGGAACAATAATATAATGAATAATAATAATAATAATTATAGAAATGGATGTAGAAGGAAAAATCAAAGGAATACCAATTAAAGATGTAGGAACTAAAAGGGTAGAGGAGAGATCCTCTACCTTTAGAATTAATAGGGTTGATTGAACAAGGGGTTGAATAGGATCAAATTCCATCTTGAGTACCAAGAGAATATGGGGGATAAGTAGATTGAATGAGGCATGATCAAATGAGCTAATAGTGAAAATATGAACACAAGAAACAACATGGTAATGGAATCAGAGGGGAGGTTCGCTCACCTAATGGTTGATTATGCAATATTACCTTGCTCTTTGAGTTGTGGAGGCTCAATGTTTTATCTCTCTATAATTATGCCTCCTCATCAATGATCTCCCCTCTAATAAACTTTTGTGTGGTTAGATCCACTGGTGGTGCTTCGATGGATGGGATTTGTGGAATGGGTTGAGCCCTTGGTTTTCTTGTATAATAAATAATTTTCTAGATATTTATGGAAATATCATATTTTTTGGTTGAGGTAACCATAATAGAAACATATAAAATTGATGGAACATCACCTTTGGTAGGGCCCTTCGAATCTGAAGAATCAAGACAAGTCAATTCATCTTACTTTGCCCCAAGAGAGGTATCTAACACCCCTACTTCATTATTCACTATGTTAAATGCCATAGGGGGTTTTTAATGGGGTTTCCTTTAATATCCTGCAAGTTGAGTAGGTTTACTAGTCTATGAGTCTAATGTATCCAACCATTCAACTAGTTTAAGTCTAGTTTGTGCCTTTTTTATAGAATAGGATCGTTCTCCTACAATAATTTTTAAAAGGTATTCTTTCAATTTAATTGATTGGGCCCTCCCCCTTAGTTGGTCATCATTTTAAGTGTTGGGGAATAAAAAATCATGATCATAGATTTGATGTTGATATTTTATGTCAATTACCTTGATGTGTTTTTGTACCTATCCATGGGGATCCTAGTCCTTATGTGGCACTGCAGAAAATGAATAGTATTATTTCTACTTCACTACCTCATAGAAGTTATTATAAATTATGTAGGACATCCTTCCAATCATGAGGTGAGAGAAATGAAAGTAAGTTTTCTTTCTCTTGTGCATGTCCTCATTAATACCCCACCATAATTGGTATGATATTTCCCACTATTCTAACTTGTCCAAGACATACTTGGGGAGACACATAGGTCTACCCTTATGGCCTATAACAATGATGACCATGTAATCAGGATATAACAAAAAGTATACCCTAATCAATAATGTTTCTGTAATGTTATTTTATATCATAGGAAGGGGGACTCATGATACCCATCCATAACTAGGGGTATATGTCCTTAGGAATGCACATAATATTGTGAGTGTATCAATATATGTGCATGGAGTAGGAATCACTTATCTAATTATTTATTTAGTTTGGAGGAGGATCTAGAGTGAGCCATTGTGAATGTAAATTGTGCCAAGCTTTAATTCAAGTAGGTAAGACATCATATAAAATGACCTCCTAAAGGACTCTTGTCCTTATGCAATATCAACTCTCACAGCTTTTCTCTGATCACTTCACCCAAGGTAAATTTAAATTGATGTCCTCAAAAAATCATGAAATATAACCCATTATACAACTTTTCTATTCATTTCTATGGGGGGTGGAATAATAATATAATTAATAATAATAAGAATTATAGAAATGGATGTAGAAGGAAAAATCAAAGGAATACCAATTAAAGATGTAGGAACTAAAAGGGTAGAGGAGAGATCCTCTACCTTTAGAATTAATAGGTTTGATTGAACAAGGGGTTGAATAGGATCAAATCCCACCCTGAGTACCAAGAGAATATGGGGGATAAGTAGATTGAATGAGGCATGATCAAATGAGCTAATAGTGAAAATATGAACACAAGAAACAACATGGTAATGGAAACAGAGGGGAGGTTCACTCACCTATTGGTTGATTATGCAACATTACCTTGCCCTTTGAGTTGTGGAGGCTCAATGTTTTATCTCTCTATAATTATGCCTCCTCATCAATGATCTCCCCTCAAATAAACTTTTGTGTGGTTGGATCCACTGATGGTGCTTTGATGGATGGGATTTGTGGAATGGGTTGAGCCCTTGGTTTTCTTGTATAATAAATAATTTTCTAGATATTTATGGAAATATCATATTTTGTGGCTGAGGTAACCATAATAGAAACATATAAAATTGATGGAACATCACCTTTGGTAAGGCCCTTTGAATCTGAATAATCAAGACAAGTCAATTCATCTTACTTTGCCCCAAGAGATGTATCTAACACCCCTACTTCATTATTCACTACGTTAAATGCCATAGGGGGTTTCTAATGGGGTTTCCCTTAATATCCTACAAGTTGAGCAGGTTTACTAGTCTATGAGTCTGATGTATCCAATCATTCAACTAGTTTACGTCTAGTTTGTGCCTTTTTTATAGAATAGGATGGTTTTCCTACAATAATTTTTAGAAGGTATTCTTTCAATTGAATTGATTGGTCCCTCCCCCTTAGTTGGCCATCATTTTAAGTGTTCGGGAATAAAAAATCATGATCATAGATTTGATGTTGATATTTGATGTCAATTACCTTGATGTATTTTTGTACATATCCATGGGGATCCTAGTCCTTATGTGGCACTGCAGAAAATGAATAGTATTATTTCTACTTCACTACCTCATAGAAGTTATTATAAATTATGTAGGACATCCTTCCAATCATGAGGTGAGAGACATGAAAGTAAGTTTTCTTTCTCTTGTGCATGTCATCGTTAATACCCCACCATAATTGGTAGGACATTTCCCACTATTCTAACTTGTCCAAGACATACTTGGGGAGACACATAGGTCTACCCTTATGGCCTATAACAATGATGACCATGTAATCAGGATATAACAAAAAGTATACCTTAATCAATAATGTTTATGTAATGTTATTTTATATATAGGAAGGGGGACTCATGATACCCATCCATAACTAGGGGTATATGTCCTTAGGAATGCACATAATATAGTGAGTGTATCAATATATGTGCATGGAGTAGGAATCACTTATCTAATTATTTATTTAGTTTGGAGGAGGATCTATGAGCCATTGTGAATGTAAATTGTGCCAAGCTTTAAGTCAAGTAGGTAAGACATCATATAAAAATGACCTCCTAAAGGAATCTTGTCCTTATGCAATATCAACTCTCACATCTTTTCTCTGATCACTTCACCCAAGGTAAATTTAAATTGATGTCCTCAAAAAATCATGAAATACAACCCATTCTACATGGATAAAGTTAATGTTTGGGTATCCAAATAACTTGTTAAATAGGGCCATCCTAATTTGGATTCCCATTCTGAATGTTATCACTAGTATGGGATGATTATATTTCAAATTGAGTGTTTCGCTAAGGAATATCTAACTTTTGAGTTTATTCTCAATCAATTTTTATTTCTTTCATGCCACTACTCTATGTAAATCATAAGTGTCATATGGGATAAACAAGGTGAGGTACCTTTTAAATGCATTACCAAATAAGCATCTTATGACCATTTTGTGTTTGAAATGATGTAGGAACACCCCTCTATGTATCTTCCCAATAAATAATATATATTATAGGAGGTTGATAAAAGGTATGAGATTTGGCTTCATTGATATGAATTGTAACCCTTGACACTTGAGCTAGGCAAGGTTTGTCAGTAATTATTACTAATCCAGAGTC
>JARHVA010000957.1:250000-255000 GCA_037957365.1 Torreya grandis | reverse complement strand
AGAGGAGAAAAAGCCAAGGGAGGCTTAGTGAAGAGCCAAGAGAAGCTATAGGAGAAGAGCATAGTGAATTTCTCGAGAAGAAGAAGAAGATCCAAGAAGAAGCTTGGATAGTTTGCCAAAATACTAAGGTGAAATAGACTTAGGTGAGGTAAAGGATAGAGTTTGAGGAATTGAGGAGAGTGATAAAGGGACTGCCTAGAAGAAACATGAACTAGATAAAGAGAGAGAAACAAGAAAGAGAAAAAAAATAGACAAAGAGAGGAAGAGTACCAAAGAGAAGTGAATGAGATAAAAGCAAGGATAGCCATGATAGAAATCATGGTAGAAAATATGCAAAACCCATGGCAAGGATGGGTAATGAAGAAGAAAAGAGTAAGATGGCTAATTAAAATAGTGATGGAGAGAAGAAGAAGAAGAATGCTAAGAGTTGCCTTAAGGAGAGAGATGAAGAAGTATATAAAAAAGGATAAGCTCAGGAATGAAGAGCTTGGAGAAAAGTTTCAGTTTGAAGAGGAATTTCAGTATGAAGAGGATCAATACTTGGTAGATGAGATGGATCTCATCATTGAAGAAATAGACCAACAACAAGTAATCACTCAAAAGATCAAGTGGCCAAATGTTTTTGTATCTGACATTTCATTTGATGTTTTGTTTATAGGAAAGCAAGTTGAGGAGAAAGGAGAAACATATGATCCAATGAAGATGCTCGTGGATCAAGGAAGTGAAGCACCTCATGAGAGAGTGCTTAGACAAGAAGAAGAGGCTTGTTGTAATGCCTCAAGTGATGAAGACATGAAGAAGGATCAGTTGGAACTCCAACATAAAGAATTGATCAAGCAGGAAGAGGAAGTCCTTACTCAAGAGGACAAAAGAAATGAAGAGTGCATGTTGATGAAGAACAAAGGTATAATGATCAAAATTTAGAATTGGAAAAGATTGAAGATGACAATTTTCAGTTGCATAATGTTGATATAGTTGATTTTGATCAAAATGTACTAATCACTAATGAGGAAGATCTCTTAAAATAAATATGGCAGTTTGATCAAGAATTTGCTGGTGAAGGAAAATTGCTTGATAAGAAACAAGAATGTGTATTTGTATACCAAGGGGTAGAAAAACTGCAAGAAGAAGATGGAGAGAAGGTTAAATGCTTAGACTTGACAATTGAAGAAGACATCTTGAAGGAGATAGAAAAACTTGGAGAGTTTCTAGTTGAACAACCAAACAAGCTTTTTGTATATCAAAGTAAAGAGCAGTTTTTGGAAGAGTTGGTAGTCTTAGAATATGCCATTAACCATGAAGAGAAGAACAAAACTTGTCCTATGACAATATTTGAGAAGGTATAACATTGCTATGAAGAGGAAATGAAGACAAAGGACCAAGAAGTTATACTTGAACAGCAAGTATGGGTTCAAAAATTTGGAGAGACCTAAGGGTCACAAATTTTTGCTTCAAATTTTGCTTTGAATGGTGATTGTACAGATTTGCTTGATAAGGAGGTCAAGTACTTGGAGAAGAGAGCTCTTCTAAGAGCTCAAAAAGAGAGAATGGAAGTTGATATCCTCATTCAAGAGGATGAATATGTAAAGAAGAAGGCTGCAAATAAGATGAAGAGACAGCAAGATATACTTTGGAAGGAAAAGATAACAAGCAAAAAAAGACACAAGTGTGGTAGTCAAGAACATGCACATTTGTATGAAAAATTGAATGAAGAAGACATTTGTTTTGTAAAAGTTTCACCTTTGTAAATGGGAAAACAAATGAAATCCATGAGCAGGAGCTCATGAAACTTTTTAAGCCCAGGAATCTGATGCAGGAGCATCTTGGGAGTGCTTAGATGTACACTTGTCAAGAGGAGAAGGATAAGCCTATTTGAGTCAAATTTAGTTATTTTAGACTAAAAAGAGGTCGACAACCTTGTCACCATGTAAAATCAGGAGAATCAAGCCATAAGTGGCTTAGGTTAGGTGTTAGTTGAATAATACTATGTTTGACAGCATATTGTTGAGCCTTTTTAGGAGTTGGTTGAGTGGTTTTAGGAGTAAATTAGGACTATTTCAATAATGAGCGACCAAGCTTGAGAAGCGAGTCCAAGAAGTCTAAGAAAAAGGACTGTGTATAACAAGTCTAGAAAAAGGATTGCATATGGATGGATTGTAACAGATTTGAGGAGATAATGATAATTGGTGTGTTTTTATCCTTTCGGTGTAGCATGTTTTAGATCCATTATGCGTGATTGATTTTTGTTGTATAGAGCTACAATAGTTGGCCCATTTTGCAATCGGATCTAACTTCCAGTGTAGTCTTATCTACGCTTTGATCTACATGAAGGGTAACTATAAGTGTTGAAATTACAATATGTAATGCACTTCCACTTGTCTGAATTATATATGTCCTATCTGGACACAGAGATAACCACGTATTTTTAGTCTGTTGAAAGTGCAGAGAGGTTTCATGGGTTCATTGAAGTCTTTGATTGCAATTCTATACATATTATAGAGGATCGGGACAAGCAAGAGAGATGAAGTGTGGTGTAAGTTCCATTTGTGGGTGATACAGTTTTGCATGTCATAGCTGAAGTGTGCAGCAAAATAGAAAATGTGCCTTGAAGGGCGGATGAGAAACAATTTCAATAGTGTGTATAACATACATGAATTTTTGGCATGATTCATGGAAGGTCTTACCAATTCTACTGTTGTAGGACTCAGATCGAGAGTTAAGCTACTGGGGACCTGTGCTATCTCTACGTAAGACATAGCTGATGTGTCAAAAAGGCATGTCACAAAACATGGAGTTGAATTGGTTGTTTGAAAGGAGAGATACAAGGCAATGCAATGGTGGTTCGAATAGCTTGATGTGTCTATTTGGTTGAGGTCTGATATAGAGAGAAATGCACGTGTTTTACCTCATACAAAAGATTATTGTGGAGACAAGCGATAGTCGAAGAAGAATTTCCTTGTGGAATGTAGATCAAATTATATGGAAGAACAATAATCACTCAGCAGGGCCTTTCTAGAATCTACAAACTCTGCAGTGTTGAATCTATGGACTCTTCAGGCGTAAATCTACGGACTATGCAGGCAAAGAAATATCTATGAACTCTGCAGGCATAAATCTCTGGACTCTGTAGGTTGGAAAATTGAGTCCCCAGAGCCTTGTGCAGAAGGTGAGCACATCATTTCGTAAAAGAGTTGTTTTATCATTTTGTATCAGAACAGTTTTCATCATTTTGGTATCAGGCCCGTCTAGCTATGCTGGTAGAGCTATTGCAGCATTTTGGATCAGAGCTTTGTTTTGTAGAGAAGGGCATCTACAAGCATTTGGTATCAGAGCTTTGTGTGAAGGTAAATCCATCATTTTTGTATCAGAGCTATCCAAGGTCAACATTTCATCAATATGCATGTATATATATATGTATATATGTATGTATGTATGTATGTACATACATACATACATATACATACACACACACATGTGTGTGTGTGTAAACACACAAATATATATATATATATATATATATATATATATATATATATATATATATATATATATATATATATATATATATATATATATATATATATATATATATACATATACATATACATATATACATGCATGTGTACACACACACACACACGCGCGCGCGCGCGCAGCGCGCACACACAGACATATTCACTTTGTGAAAAATATTATCGAACTTTTTTTTGATGTAGTTTAATGGCATGATTGACTTCTTGAGCCTTGACACATGTGTGTGTGTGTGTGTGTGTGTGTGTGTGTGTGTGTGTGTGTGTGTGTGTGTGTGTGTGTGTGTGTGTGTGTGTGTGTGTGTGTGTTCATTCAATAGTATGAAACAATCTAGAGACATATTGCTAATAATATTTTTAGAAAGAAAGAAAACCACTAAAAAGCATCATATAATAAAGGAATAATATTTAAAAACGTAAAAAAAGAGTTAATATAAACTAATGTTCATGAATATCATATTTCAAAAGAGAAAAAAATATGTTCTAGACTGATGTTCATGGATTTTAATTTTTTGATATAGAATCATGCATGCATATAAAAAATCAAGACAATTATCAAAGATAATGTTCTAGCATGCAACCAAATTTGATTATATAGAAAAGTTTGTCCAACCACAAAAATAAATTCTAAAATTTTCATCTAAAAATTAAGCTTTCACACACAAACATATATATATATATATATATGAAAATTTAAGAATTTATATATATATATATATATATATATATATATATATATATGAAGGTTACACACACACACACACACACACACATGGGGATCCTAGTCCTTATGTGGCATTGCAGAAGAGGAATAGTATTATTTCTACTTCACTACCTCATAGAAGTTATTATAAATCATGTTGGACATCCTTCCAATCATGAGGTGAGAGACATGAAAGTAAGTTTTCTTTCTCTTGTGCATGTCCTCGTCAATACCCCACCATAATTGGTAGGATATTTCCCACTATTCTAACTTGTCCAAGATATACTTTGGGAGGCACATAGGTCTAACCTTATGGCCTATAACAATGATGACCATGTAATCAAGATATAACAAAAAGTATACCCTAATCAATAATGTTTCTATAATGTTATTTTATATGATATGAAGAGGGACTCATGATACCCATCCATAACTAGCAGTATATGTCCTTAGAAATGCACAGAATATTGTGAGTGCATCAATATATGTCCATGGAGTAGGAATCCCTTATCTAATTATTTATTTATTTTTGAGGAGGATATAGAGTGAGCCATTTTGAATGTAAATTGTGCCAAGCTTTAAGTCAAGTAGGTAAGACATCATATAGAAATGACCTCCTAAAGGCCTCTTGTCCTTATGCAATATCAACTCTCATAGCTTTTCTCTGATCACTTTACCCAAGGTAAATTTCAATTGATGTCCTCAAAAAATCATGAAATATAACCGATTCTACATGGATAAAGTTAATGTTTGGGTATCCAAACAAC
>JARHVA010000957.1:215000-242500 GCA_037957365.1 Torreya grandis | reverse complement strand
GTGATCATTATAGGAGAGTGTAATAATGATGTGTTCCATAATCCTAGAGCCTTGCTTGGTCATAATTATCATACTCCATGTCTTTGTTTATCATCCTCATGCTTTGTAAAATTTGAGTGTATTAAATGATGACATGATATATCATCTTAGGACTCCACTTTCTTGAAAGTGTTAAAAAAAATTAGAATACTTTTATGACCATGTGCCTATAGGATTACAATAAAGGATAGTGGGATGATGTTGCATTGCACCATTTTTTCCAACTTAAAAAAAGACTGTGAATGTCTAGGATGTTTGTCATTTCATAAAAAATCAGATGGATAAAATTTTTAAAGAAATTTCATTCCACACAAAAGTGAGAAATAGAATTGATTAACATATGAATATCCCAACACAACCTTTGAAAATATGCACACATAAAAAAATATTTAAAACCATTAATAACTTAGGCTTAGTATAATTTAAAAAAAAAAATTGAATATCCTGAATAATGATGAAATCATAATAGTGTCAAAGCATCTATTCTTAACAAAAAACATAGAAATAATAATTCTTGGAAAATATTGTCAGTGTTAAACACATGATAAACATCAATAAATGATTCATCTAGCATAGCTCATTCCTTTCAAGCTGAAATGGAATTTTACTAGAAATATTTTTAAACTGTGGTATATCAGGGTATATTGAATGCAACACATATTTATTATGGAAATTTAGTGATTGTTTTAAGTCATTGAACCATTTTAGTGATTTACTTTCCACACTTTATTAACTATTAATAACTTACTAAAAATTTGATCAACCTACTATATTAATTATTGTAAAGTTTTGTTTTTTTTTTTTTTTTGCATTTAGATTTATAGTTATAAATTAGACTTTTTTTTTAATCTCTATCCACCTCTTTATCATTATAACTTTTAAATTTATAATTGAAAATATTATTTTTTTAAATATCTTGTACTTTTAGAGAGCACATAGTTTAAATTTTTTAATAATAAAACCATGTTTATTTCAAAAATTTATGTAGTGTATGTAACTATATGGAAAATGGATCAACAAACACCTAGGTTTGTGTATTATAAATTAATGAATTATAACTAAATTATTAAAGTTTGGTCTATGTCAAGAAACCCCTATGTTAGAGAATTAACTAATAATAAGTGACTGATAACTAAATTCATCTCCTTAAAATAAATCATATTAATAAAAAATGTCATCACATATGTTATAAATATCAACACACATGTTATAATAATATAAATTAATAAGATAATAAGATTGTTGATACCTTGATGAATATTGAAATTAACTAACCTATAGATCTTATTATTGATAATCATATTCATGCTTCAGTTGCATCATCAGGCATTGATATTACTAATATTCTTTAATTTTCTATTTGTTTCCCTCCCTCACCACCGTATATTTTCTATGATCACTTTATTTCTATTTATTTTCTTCCCAAGGTGGTTATTTTTAAACAAGATATATTTTAAATTTTAATTCTTGTCATCAAGTTCTAGACAAAATTTTATGGAGTTTGTTATGGATTAAGATTTGGTATATCCTTCAATTGTTGGATCTTATAAAAAACCACAAAATACTTTCATTGGCAAAGTCTCATGGGTCATCTACACAATATCTTTTGGATTCCTTCTTAAAAAGTTTTCACTATTATTTTTCCATTATTTGGGAGGAATTCCTTTATGAGGGTAAAATGATCAAGGTTAATTTGATGGTTAGCTCCATATTTTCTACCAAGATCATGTTCCTTGTCTCTAATAAAGAGAACATAAAATCCTTTGTTGAATTATTTGTTAATCCAACCTTCAGGGTGGGCCTAGATGAAGCTATGGATAGTTATAATGGTGAATAATAATAAACATTTCCATTATTTAGTAACACATTTGGGTTACTACTAATGGCTATGTTTAGGGACTTGGAAAGGAAATTTTCTCTCGTCAATAAATACATTCAGTCTATGGAATTTGAGGTATATTTGGATAGATTATATAGTTCATGGTTCCCCCTCCAACTTTAAAGGACCATTTGTCATGTATGCCTACTCTAGAATACATGTACTTTATTTTCCATTCTCATTAGAGAATCCAGGTAGTCAGATTACTGATTAGGTTGGTGTTTTGTGGCATTGCCACTTCTCCTCCATGGCTAGTAAGTTAACCTTTGGTGATAGTTACTAGGACTTTGGATGAGTATTTGGCTATAGATAAAGGAAAATCCAAGTAGGTTGATTCTTTATGTGGCTCATTGATTCCTTGTTATAGCATTATTGGTTATTGGTTTAGCTCCTATGAAGCATCCTTTGTTAATTGGGGATTGTTCTAATATTGGGTCTACTGACAAGTTCATATAAATTATCCAAATTGATTAACTTTATAAATGTCTTTTATTATTTTATAGTTGTTTATTGTTTTTTGTCCCATATTGGTAGTTTTTTATTTTCTGTAACTCAGTTGGTGTTATAGCTTATAAATGTAAATATTTTCATTACATTTTTTTGGTATATGTTATAGTTTTTTATTGGGAAGGGGTCCCATAAACTTAGTATTTATTAAAACAATATAACTTAATTAATTATTTTGAATCTAGTAATAGGCAAAATACAAGCATTAAATTTTTTATAATAATATAGTAAAATGAATTATTCATTATCTAGTAATATGTAAAATATGTAGTTTTAAACATTGATTTGATTGTGATTGCTTGAATTGTGACTATGATAATTGATATAATAACATCTAATCTAATTAATGGAATAACCAATAACTGATGTCATGATAATAACAATTAATATATTACATGAGAAATAAAATCCCTCACTTATATATGTATTTCAATAAAATTCATATACAATGTCTTTGGCCATGTGCACTCAGTTTTTTGCCTCAAGCTAACGATTTTTTTTCTAATTTTTTTGCTTATATTGGGCAATGATCCCACTAACCATGAAATAAATTATAAAAAATTATACATATTTCATATATAATATAATTAAATACCTATGAACATAACTCACCCCTTCAAACAACTATTACTCTCATTGTTTATATGAAATAGAACAAAACCTTAATTCCACAGGACAACAAATAGAGAATATTTTTTAATCTATGATCAGGTATTAAAGTTACTTCATATCTCTTTCTTAATATAAAAATGTATATTACCACAAATTGTTATCAAACCCATATAATGGGTTTTTGTATTTATATTAGTCAAACATAACAATTGATAATACTTAAAATTCCATCATTTAATTTTCCCAACAAATTCACACCTCAAAAGAAAATTAGGAGAAAATCACAACTATTTCTTCATTTTCCCACTACCATCACTTAGATTTTGTAATGCACTATTAATTATATTATAACAATGTTATAAACCCCAAATGGTTATCTGTATCATAAATTTCAATTTTTTATAAGGAATTGAAAAAGGATCATGTACCTGTACCATTTAGCTCTAAAATCTATGCTAGCTCATGGATTTTGGTGTCGTATTAGAAGACATAATAGGTGAAAAATATTGTGGTTTCATAAATAGTAGATGTATAAAAATTGATTCCCACAACTAAAAAAATGAATTTCCTTTACAAAAACGAAAGGACATTAGATACAAAGGTATTATGATAGCTGTAAAAAGGACAATTACAACCTAATATAACTATATATTTAAAATATTATGCATATAAAACATATTGATAATGAGCCTCTATTCATATTTTATAAATTAATATCGAGGATACGAAACATCCAAGCAAAATACTACAAATTTTTAAGATAAAAATATGCATGTAATAGAATGGTGAGTTATTATTTATTTCATGCTCAACATGCTCCAACATATTCCCTTCTATTAGGATCCAAGTCTAAGAATTCACTTGCCTTTGACAATTTTCATCAAGCTTTCATAAGAATTTATAGGCACAATACATGGCCCTTTTGTGTCTCATTCTTTTAGAAATCCTAGTAAATAAGGAATTAGATACTTAAATTTAAAAGGAAGAAAGGAGATGATAGTTTTTCACCAATTTTTATTGAAATTTCCTTAGAGTACACAACCAAAGGACAAAATAGAGTGTTACATATTCTTGGTTGGATTTTTGAGGAATTATGATTCATAGAATAATAAAGAATATTTTCAAACCTATTCTCTTTCTCAAATGGATGGATTTTTTGGACTTCCCCTTGTACCACACCTCTTCCCTACCCTTCTTAGATTAGGAAGAATTCAAAGAGCCTTGATAACCCAAATATTGAATGGAGTGTTATAGGTTTCTATGTTGGAGTTATAAAGAATAAAAAATCATAATATAATAAAATATATTTTCAAACTTATTTTCTTTATAAAATTAATCAATTATTAGACTTCACCTCCATGGTTCCATCCCCCTCGATTTGAAGGAATTGGAGGCTCACCAAGGATTAAAATATCATGGTGTGACATGTAGAAAGAGTTAAATAATTAAATAATATCTAAATCTCATTTCGCACAACCCAAAATGAAAATTAAACTAGATCATTATTTAGGTGGCAACTCATTTCCTAGATTATCAATTAAATTTCACTATTCCATCAATAATATTTTTAATTCTTACTGAATATTGATTGGGATTTCCTAACTTATTTTGTTCTTGATTTCCAACATAGTATGTTAATAGCCAATAGGGTCTAGGATGATTGGCAAAGTTTGGTAATTTTTCATGATGATGTCCTAGGTTCAATCCCCATTGGCTTGTCCACTTGTGATTGAAGTAGTCTAATTAGAGCTCCTACATGATAATAGAGTAGTCTAACCAACATTATTGAGTTTTCATCAGTTGTAAAAGGGTAATATGAAACCTAAGCACTATTTTTACAAATGTAGTATGCAACTTAAGCTCCTGGTGGTCTGCATTCATGTTAGTCCCTGGTTTATTGAGGTGATAAGAGACTGTTCTTAGATTGTAAAAATGTAATGATCCTCCTAAATTTAAAAATAAAAAAATAGCATCTTAATGAAAAATAACTATTAAATATAACATTATTATCCACTCTTATAAAAATTATACCCATAATTCACTTGGGATAACTCATGTTCACTTTCAAGTCACTAGACCTATTAACTTATTGGATTACCAATGCCTATGCCTAACTTATTTTAGAGATTGGAATGATCATAATATATCAAAATTTGAATATATATTTATATAAATTATAATAAAGAAAAATATGTCTTAGGTCCTTTATAATGGCCTCTTAGGTAGCCTTTCATATCTAAACCCACAAATTAATATAAATTTATCCATAGAATTACCATGAATTAGTTGGTCGGTAATTAGTTTGTGTCTTTAATCATAAATTCATAATCCTCTTCTCATATATTTATTATTCACCACATTATAAAATATTTAGATTAATCTTATTAATTATCATAATAAATAACACATTATATATAATAATGGTAAGGAGTGTCCATACGATTACAAATAGGCACAATCATCTAATTCATAATAACCTATAACGCTTCACATTTAGACAACATAATAATTTTATGTATCCAAGTAGTTTTTAATTAACTTAAATATCTTCTTAAATTATAACTATTAAATTAAATTTTATATATTTCATGCAATCATTATGCATCACAACATGTCACTAACAACTGTGGACACCTAACTCTAGACTAAGCTTATATTCTTATTTATAATTGTTATAATTTTCTTACTACAAGAGTTTTCATAAAGCATTAGTATCTATGTATTAAAAATAATAAAATCCATCAAATTTATATCAGTCCCAATGGATGACTACTAGGTTTCTTATAACCACACCATAATCCATTACAATAGCGGTGAAGATTATCTCAACATTTATTAATGAATCATCCATGACATAGTGATAATAATACCTAATATAGGGAGTCAAAACCACTATGAGTTAAATTATAAGGACTATTTTGTATAATTTTGACTTATGAACAGTCCAAATTCTCAAAAACTATAAAAAAATAAATTAGATTGTATCCAGATTAAATTGGAATGTATCAAGATTAAGTTTAACTTATTACAAATAACTTATATTTGTCTAATGTATTTGTGATAAGTCAAAATTATTTAAAATGATCATCAATAATTTATTTATTAATAGCTTAAAACTATCATAAATACATTGGACTTCATCAAGAATTAGTTGGACTTATAACAAATAGATCACATCTATATTATATATTTGCAATAAGTCCAAATTGTGGGACCATTCAAACTGGTTCATAGACCATGAAGTTATAGATATTATAAGACTTGATGATATATTTCATAAGGAAAAATAATTCATACATCAATTATGTACTTAAATGATATGTTATTTAAAACACCTGGGATGATTAGGATGTCATGTGTCATCGATTAATTGGATTGTGAACTATCAATTTAAGTTGAATCGATGGACCTCCTCACGACCATCAAATTTTATCTCATATTATCTCACACTTGGGTGCCACATGAAAAATCCAATAACATTTGTTGATATGAAATGCTAAAGAAAAAATCTTCATGCACAAGTGGGAGATTCCAAGGCATAAACCCCAAAGACCTTTTTACGTACACGGCAATGTGGAATTATATTTTATAAAACACAAAATCCAAAGTGTACGAAATTATCATATGTGAAAATTATGAATACCTTTTGCCAAAGACCATTTTGAAGGATTTAAAAATTTGAAGTGGATATTCTAATAGTTAAATGCTATTAAATAAATACACAGTTACTGAAATACTGAATTGGCATAGTAGAAAATATAAAACTCAAATGTTGAAGTGTATTTCTTAAGACCCAAAATGTGTAGTGCCACTAGAAATAAATATAAATAAATAAAACAATAAAACATTATACATTCTCAAAAGATGGACTAAGTTTTGAAAAGAACATTCATATTTCTCAATTCAAAATTAAGGAAACACCATTTAAATTTTTCCAATCCTTTTACCACTATTTTTGTTAGTGCCTAGAGGGATGATGAATTAAAATAGTCTGTTACATTGACTTTCAAAAAATCAGTGAGAATAAGTGTATGACCTCTCTAATTTTTATTTGGTTTCTAAGCATAGATGATACTATCTATGAGTATGGAACATTTTTTGAAATACATTTTTGTCAGATTACCTTTTGGAACACTTGGCTCCCATTTTATTTTGTTCCCAATAATGTAATTGGTGGGGGGCAGGGGGTGGGGGGGGGGGGGGGGGGGGCGCGGGTGGTTTAATTTCTATCTCTTATAGAGTTTTTGAAATGCATAATGGGCTGACCTTGCTCCATGCATAGAATAAAGTATTGACCTTTTGTCAATCTTACTATTTCATTTCCTCCCTTTACCTGGTAACTATTAACATAATCTTTAAAATACACTACCTCTTCAATCAAATATGGTGTTAATTTTCTTGTATTTTCATATGCTATATAAGTTTCCATCATCTCTACCACACTCCTTACATCTTTTATATTTATACATTTAGACAAGTTTCCAAATACATCATCAATGTCCTCATGGGTATGTCCTACATGCATAAATTTGACCTTGACATGAAGGAAAACACCTTTATAGACAAAGAGAGATAAATATTAAAAAAATACTTGTACAAAAAACAATATTTTGTGAATTTGTAAATGTAACATTAGTTCCATATAAGGTTTGATATTTTTTAAATATAATTATGGATGGATGTGCTTATTCTCATTATCCCCACAATATTTGTCTAGTTGAAGGTATATCCTACAAGGAGGTTTCTTGAAGGCATGAGTTGATTGTGATTCTTCTTTGTATTTATTACATTTAGGGTATCATGTGTTACAAAAAAGTGCATCATACAATGGATATTTTGAAGATCCAGGTTGATATAGTAAAGATCCATAAGTATTTGGCACTATTGTTTCCATATCCTTGAAGAACTTGTTCAATGAGGTGATAGTAAAGTTAGACCCTCCAAGAATGTATGGTAAAAAAAAATCCCATATTCACCTGCACCATGACCATGTGTCATATCCCTTCCATTGAAAACTATAATATTTTATCAGTAAGTACTTTGATTTTTATCAATATCCTTAGCACAAATGTTTTTTGACATTCCACCTTGTCATGAATGACATTGATGCATTATTTAGGGTAGTATTCTGACATTAGTTTATGTGTGTAATACATTTATCTTAAGAAAATTATTTGATTTGTGTACATAAAAAAAATTTGATCAATATGCTCTTCTAGATATCTAGAGAGGGACCCAAAGTGTTTTCTTGAGTCAACAAGATGTATGTTTTACACCTAGTGAAATCATCAAATGTGGCAATGGTCACATCATGAAAAGTAGTTATCCACATGATATTGAAATTTGGCTGGGATATTAGCTCATATTCCATATCTAGTCATTATGTATTGATATAGCACCTCACAAATTCTTGAGTGAAATATGTTAGAAGATGTCAAATATTTTCTCATGAGCTGTCTATATCTAGCTAGCATGCTAGTAATGGAGAAACATATGTAAAGTCATCCACCAATTGGTCCAATAAATCTTTATCTACTATTGTCTTCTTTTGTAGATTTTTTAAATATATCTCAACATGGAATGCATTTTGTTCCCCATTTTTGTGACAATTTTGAATGTCAAAAAGTTTACTTCTCTTCAATCCATATAGTTTAAGCCAAGATTCCAAATAGATCTCTGTACCCTAAAAATCAATGTTAGTTTTGTTTTAATTTTTATTAAACAAATTGGTACAAAGGGCGTCCAAGACATGTTGCCTCCTATCTATTGTGGTAGAATCAAGTAAATTCATCTTTGTAGATTTTAGAATATCAAATAATAATCCTGACTAAAAGCATTTTTTGGTGCAACATTTATCTACATACATTGTTTTAATCTCACTATATATGCCCTCAACAAACTCCACTTGGATAAGTCAATTATTTGGCAAACTTATTTTTTATCTTGAGTAATTTTAGGAATGAGTTAAATTTTTTTGGATGCCTTTGCACTAGGAATGTCAGGCAAAGAGTTACTTTATTATCCCATACATCGTAAACGTTTCCAATTTCTTTCTCCTTTGGTGTCATTTATGGTAAATTGATTGTTCTACAAGTCTTAGTGTCTACTATTTTGTTATGGGGCAATCTAAAAATAGATGTTTCATTTGCCTCTATACTACAAGTCTCACAATGTTGTATAACATGCCTTATGTAAATTCCTAATTCATTTTCTAACATTGGGACAAGAATGCAACAAAAAATATCCCCTGGTTGTGCAAATTTAACATAACTAAAAGTAATTTTTTCATCATTTACAAAAGTTTTATATTTTTGGAACAAATGTACCCTTTTCCCAACAAATTTTTTTCTTAGGCTTTGAAATGTGGTAGTAACATCAATACATTGAAAAAATGAATCCAATCAAGGGTTTTATTTTTTCAATGGTTATATATGCAAAAATGGACACAAATTATTTTGACATTGTTCCATGTCATTGTCTATAGAAATTTTTTTTTTGTGGCATGTTGCATCATTCTTATGCTTCATATAGTAAAACTATAAAATACTTCCCCTAAATTATCCACAAAAGTTGTAGGAAATGGAAGCATTAGAGTTAGATCAAAAGCTTTAGCCACATTAACACTTACACATCCAATCGGTATTTCCTCATTGTTGCATGTGGAAGTGAGATTTATGGGTTCTAGAGATTCAGCATCTAGACTTGCCACTTTGTGTATTCTTCCTTCACCAATGACCTTACCATTATTTATGAGAGAAACATAGTCTCCACATTGTAAAGCCATTGAGATATGATTTTTTAGCTAGACATTTGTAAAAGACATGAGAAGAGTTGTTAATCATGTTATTTATAAAATCAATCCAATTTATACCTGTATGTAGGAGATAAATATATATTTATACGACAACATAAGCATGGAGATATGTTAAAACCTAAAAATGTTGAAAAGGCAATGTATAACATTTTTTTTAATGACAAAATTTACATCAATCAAAAATAATAATAGCTTTTAATATCATATACTACATACTTAAATTCTTACTTCATTCTAATTTGAAGGTATCTCCTAGGAGATACATTTCAAGCATGCATAAGAGAGGAATAACCACGTAGAGAAATATAGATAATTAAGTCAATATTCAACCATGTATTTTATTACAATACAAAATGATAATGAATAAAGGGGGTTTGAGTGAAATTATGGAAAACAATTTTCTTATTATATTTTTGGATCTATATTCAATTTTAACCTTTGTTGTGGACCCAAAAGTTTGAAAGTATCTCTTAGGAGATACCATTTAAACATGTGTATGATAACCCTTCAAGGTTTGAAGGTAGTATTGCGTGATACCTTGAAGGGCCTTGTAATACCTTCAAGGGTAACCATGAAATTAAAACTAAGACTTAATTTTTCAAAAGTCAAGGACATGTGGCATGCAGCCACAAACCCACATGACATTTCAACACTCTTAAAAATTATTAAGTTCACCGAGCGAGCAACTCTCCACAATTATGCCAAGTGTCTCCATCTCATTTACCTATAGACCAATAGATATAAATTCATGTAAAAAATCTTAGGGATATGTAAAAAGCATTATGGTGACATATGTCTACCTCTAAACTACCTCTAAAATTCTTGATAAAAATGGAGCCCACTTCCTTGGGCCAATGGCGTGCCTTTTCTTTAAATAAAATCTCCCTTATTTCCTAACGAGCACTATGATGACATGTGTCATCAATGGAAGGGACTAAGACTTCAATTTTGTGATTGCACTTACCTATGAACTTAGTAATTATGAGTTCATGATGAATAAAAATGTTGGCTTCAATTTTTTGGCTGCATTATTTTTTTCTCCCAATAGGATCTATTGTATGGGAGTGGCCAGTGAGGTCATTCTTTGAATACTAGATTTCTTGGTCCTTAGTTGAGGACTCATGTTCCATGTATTATTGAGCACTTATAGAATTCAAGAGGATCTTATGGGTATGTATAATATAAATTATTAAATGCTTTTAATAAGTTAGTCTAAAATGTAAAATATCACTATTTATACTTTGCTAAAGAAAGGATATTAAGTAAAAAATCACTAAAATAGCACATAGATCTCAAATTAATTCCATAAAAGTGGTGATAACAAGACAAGTTTGACATTAGGACTACTAATGGTCATGAAAAACCATTAATGACATGGCATTTGGAAACATTGTATCTTGTTCAAGGTAGATCGAGTTGGGACATCATAGGCTATGGGATAATTTCAAGATTTCTGAGACAAAACATGTTACCATCATAGCCAAAATATTAAAGATGAGTAAGATCACTTGTATGAAAGTATTCAGTGTATTTAAAGAGGTTATAAAGAGCAAATTGGATGCCAAAAACCATAAAATGAAGTGGAAAAATAGCACAAAAACATTACATACTTTAGAAAAGAAGAATATTCTACTATCTGCTCTTGATATACTCCTATGTGGAAAAAATTGATACCTAAATTTTGGTACAACAAATCAATCAAATTACACAAATTACATGTTTAGTCATGGATAGGAACAAGTTGGTGATACCACTCATAAATGCAAAGAAGGCAAAAATTAGGATTAAACTAGGTCTTTAACAAACCAAATTCAACAACCTAAATCATTTTGACTTTGTGGAAATAGATGAAGTTACTCTCTTCAACCTATCAACACAACCAAGTATACAAGCAAGAGCTCTTGCACTTCAACATCCACTTTGGGGTTCTTATGTAGAGAGACTAATTAAGTTACCTACATTTGATCAACTGGATGAGGCCATGCATACCTTATTAAGTTGATACAACCAAAGGGCTATTCATTTGTCTAGAGATATCACTATTTGGATCAATATGATGACCATGGTGAGAGCCACAAGCCTCTTGAATCATGAAAAATAAATATTGCAATACAAGTCCAATGCACCACCAATTTATCCATATATTTAGGATAATTTTCCCACTAGGGCAGGTAGAGGAACCCCAATTGATTCTATTGAGGACATTGTAATGCACATTTCAGTAGAGTGTATTACAAAGAGGTTTTGGAAAATAATGAATCAGGCCAAGCAAGTAATAAAATGAGTAATTTACATTGTGTATTGCATGATTCAACATAATGAGAAATTCAATTAGCCTGAGTTTCACAAATATGATCTTACCACTAATATTGAGAAGGTACTTTCAAGTAGCTCACAAAATTTCCACTATCAATTTCTAGTTTTGTTATTATGCTTCACCAATGGAAGTCCCTGCTAGGTCAAGTTAATATTAATACAAATGTTTTGACTACTACTACCCTTGAAAGCATCACTTGCACAAAGATAGGGAAATATTATGAGTATCTAGGGTAGTTTAATACATGGTGGCTTGAGGTTCTAGCTTTGATTAGGTCATACCCTTGAATTCCATAGGATATCATATAATATCTGGGTTGGCATGCATTGGTAACCAAGTTGTACAATGGTATTCAAATCAATGTAAATGAGTTAGCCACACCAACTATGACTCTAATGCCCATTTTCATCATAATGGTTGAAGCACAAGATGAAGTATGGAGGTAGAGATCCGTAGTCATACAACAAGGTTGGTAAGATCTAGAACAACCATAGATATCTATGGAACTATAGGCCTCACCCCAATAGTATAAAACTCCTCCATAGTAATAAAAATGCAAATAGAAAGAGATCAATGCAAATCATGTCTTGGTTAGACAACCCATATATGCCAAGAATATCTTGGGAGTATGATCTTGTAATGTTGCATCTCTATGGATGAGGAGGAGTTAGTCTTTTGGGCTGATGAATAGTAATTTATTCAATGCATGATCTAAGACATCGATCAAAAGGTCTATGATAAGGAAGAGTAGGAGTTATTTTTTTGAAAAGTAGTGTGCACTTACTAGATATATAATAAGGTAAATAGTGACTATTTATTCAATATTACGTAATCCCCCCCAACTATTATTATGGATATTATAGGTTAAATCAGTGTGAACTTGTGGTAGAAATTTTTGAAAAAGATCTAGAATCTGGTTCATCATTTATGCATTTTCTAGATCTACCAAAGGAAGGGAGACTAATATAGCCATTGATGCACAAAAAATGTAGTCTTCATCAGTGAGTACATCAACCATCGTACTTGAATATTTGGTATCTTTTGGAGAGCCAGCCATAAAAATTAGTTCCCATCATGGGAAATCTAGCGGCATGATGAAACACAAGAATACACTTATCCCTTTATCCACGTTAAGAATGTTTTGTGTGTAGAGGTGTCATGGTTATCAAATCCAAATTCTTAGAGCACTCACAATCTGATATGGAAACATATGATGTATATGTAATAGAAGGATCCCCAAATACCATTATCCAAATGATATCCACCTCACTTTCTTCCACTTCCATATAGATGTCTTTGGATGTTTTACATCTGCCATTGTCGAAGGAAATTGAGGGAGTATATGCATTCCAAAAATCCATTGCATAAAAGGCTTTGGACTTGGAACATATGTTTTTTTGACAATGCAAAGAAAAAGTGGAATCACAAAATCAAATTACTAAGGCTAGGTAGCTCATCAATGCATATTTTCATACTCTCATTGCATAAGTCCTTGGTGATCAAGTAATCTCTCAGGACAAATAACTCACTATGTTGTTGACTTAGCTAACAAAGGATTAGGTGAGTGCACTTAAACTATACACCCAAGGAAAGGCTATCTACACTAATTGGAAGGAATTTGTGAACTTATATAGGAATATGTATAGGTAATTGATATAGCTATGCATTAGGCTAAGCAAATTCAGTAAGGAATGCATGATTGGAGGCAATATCTTGACAAATCCTTGGATTTTGCTAAACTAGAGTTCACAATGGTGGATAAAGGTAAAATTGTAGTGGATGATCGAGTGGATATTAGGGACACACTAAACAATGTATTTCAATGTTTTTTATAATCTAGGGATACCATGATGAATAATATCTAAGTCTGGTAGAATGAGATAACGCACAACACATTTGTGGCAATTCAAGCTGAAAGGACTACAGATAGGTTGGATGATATTCTGTCAGATATCCAACTTAAGATATTAAATACCAGAGACTTCATTATCATTTTATAAAAATTAGATGTGCACAATTTTATGGTCATTTAGATTGCACTACATATTTTTCTTAGCATTGTGTAAGAAGTATTTGATAATTGGAAAATGCTCAAACATGAAATCTCACAGGTTAAACTAGTTATTGCACATATCATAGATGAACCTAAGTCCATTCCACCATAAGAGCTCTAAGCAATTTTATATAACAAAAACTTAGATATAAAGGTATAGTTTGGGTGGCCACAACCTACATAATAGGTAAATGTGTAGTTCAAGTTTTGTAGTTTAAGAACTGAAAAGGGTGGTAGGCAAGTATGGAAAACTAGAAAACCTAGAGTGATTATTGCCACTTTTGTGAAAGGATAATCTTTTCCAACTTTAGTTTAGATCAAAGTTCATATTTTATCTTAGTATAAAAAATAGTTTAATTTCATTAAAGTGTAAGATGTGGAGGAGGTACATGTGTGCAGGGTATCATTTTATCATTTATATGACCTTTTGGATGTCTTCAGCATTGTTAGTTAACCAATAGATATAAGAATGTCATGTCTCTTTTCTTTTCATATTCTAGAAAGTTGTAATGTGAAGAGATAGAGTTGTGTAAAAATTATATATAGTGATATGATGTAATGTAATATTGTATTGATGTTATTTTTGACTAAGATTGTTTTACCTATGCATGGTGCATAGTGTTTACTCTATTTTTTTAGTTTATTCTATCTTGTATTATGTTGTATATGATCCAAAATTATTAACACCATGTTATTTTATCTTTATAATTGCTATGGTGTATAAAATTGAAGATTATGTAAATTCACTCATGCTATTATGATTATTTTCTACTCCCTATTCTGAAAGATATACCTTTAATTTCCATGTTCTAGAGAATTTACTAACATTCCTTCAACATGCACATGATTAGAATTTTTTTCAAGTTATCTCTAAGGAGAGACCTTGAAGGTATTTTTAGTACCTTTGAGTCTATTTTAGTGCATGTTTGTAAGGTATTACGTATCTCTAGGGAGACACTTTGAAATATGTGTTTATAGTACTTTCTATGGGTATCCTAGTAGATACCATGAAAATACACATGATTAGAATTATTTCAAGATAATAGGGCCTTGTAATATCCTTAATTTCTCCTATATGGATAAAGGTATCTATTATAAGATACCTTCAAGGTATCCACCAAGCTATTACAATGCCCTTAAATGTATATTATTTTTTTATTTGATTGGTTAAAATCCAGGTTGAAGGGGACCATACCCTTTATAGAAGAAACCCAGATGATAGACATGAAAAAGCTAAAGGACAAAAAAAGAGAAATATATGAACCCAAAAATTAAATCCCCATGTCACCAAACTTACACAAATTATCAGCAAAAAAACCTAAGACCAAACAAAAAGAGACAAACCAAGCCCAACTATTTTGAATCAGGATAAAAGACCAAATTCTTGCTTATAATACTATCACCTTTACTATTCCTTCCTCTAGTATGACTTATCATGAATTGATCCTTATCTTCTTCATATCTTTTGCATTTGAGCCTGGTAGACTAGATCTGCACTTTTTCCTCCTCAAGATCCCTATTGACATCCTCCTTTCCACAACTCTAAGTTAATTTGTTGCCCTAGGGTGTGTGTTTTGGATGATCCTTGCCCAATTTAAAGGCTACTAACACATGACATAGGGGCCTTTTTAACTTTTAAAACTCATCCATGATTTTATTTCATAGAGTTTTTTGGAAGGAAATCTTCATGTGCAAATTTTGATGTGAGTTCATGATATCTACCTTAGCATTGGAAGTAGGAACCCCTTTTCCTTGTGTAGCTAATGGAGGGACATAGTTAGGACACCCCATGTCTAGTTTGGGATCCTCCTATATTTTTTTGGTAGAATCCCCAACATTTTGTTCCTCTAGTTCATGATTAGAAGCTGACTATATGGAAAATTCTTCCCCCCATTTACTTTCTTCTTTTTCACTAGGGAAATCAATCATGTCATTCATTATTTTGGACCACTGTGGTTACCCTCTCTTAATGAATAGAAAAATCAGACCTTGGTGAGTTAAGTCCACTAAAGGGTTCTTCTTGAAGTTCAGTATTGAATCTTCTAAAGATTATAAAAGAAAAAATGGAATGATAATGGTGTGTCCTTTGAAATGATTAATAAGAATTGATGGAAAAGATAATAGTATGTTTTCCTGCTAAGGTTATATATGTCATTATCTAGAGATAGACTTCAAGTCATTTCCTTGAAAATTATAACCTCATGAAACCTTATTGGGATGAAATCTTGGGTTTATTCTTTTCCTCCATGAATAAAATGTCAAGAAGATATTCCTTTCTCTTCTTGTCCTTGAATGATTTGACACCAGAACAATACATCACAATAGTCTCTCTAATGGGATCCTTAGTGATCAATATTCTCAAGCCATGCATACAAACTTCATGATCTTTCTAGCTATGAGCGAAGTCCCTAGAAATCCCTATGTCATGACCAATAAGCTGTTTCATGAAGGGAGTCAATCCACCTTTGAATATTTTGTTCCAAACATATTCATTTTCCTTGACATTGGATCATGAAATTGGTTTGAACTAATCTCAGTTCCCACCCATATTATGAATTTATAGACTTGTTCTACAAGCTTCAGTTTTTAAGTTTTTATAAATTTAAATGGATAGGTTATGGAACTAAGAGCCAAATAAAATAATGTGATGCAAGCTTAGAGAGCCCCAAACATGCAAGGACTTAGGAATAATTACCGTGCACATGTTAATATCTAATCTCTTGATCTGAATTTGTGTCATCATTAAGAAAACCATCATGACAATGTGGGGTGTGTTCTTCTTTTGATTCAATAATTGAGATAATGTCATCAATAAAATTCCTCTCATTCTAACTAATAAAATTGCTTCTTTGGACCTCAAGATTGGCACATAAAATTATTTAACATTGGTAAATGTGTTGATTAAGATAGTTGAGTTTAATATTGGTGAACATGTTGTTTAAGATAGTTGAGTTTAAGTTGATTAATATTTCTAGATGTGTACTAGTGTTTTCATTGGTGTAGTTTTTTATGTGTGTGAAATAGCCACCTCAGATAATTCACAAGCCTAAGCGAGGTTTTTGGAATTATTATTTGATACTTTGGGTCCATAGACATTTTTTTTCAATGTTTTCACATCAAAATTTTTGTGCAAACAAATGTTCCAAATGACTTGTGTGAAAAACAATGGATTTACCCTTTAAGTTATCTCTGAGGAGATACATTTAATTTTTTAGAATTAAATCTCTAGGTTTAACTCCTAGATTGAATGAATTCCTATTGCACCATCACTTATCTGCTTATTGTCATATGAGATTCACATTGATTACCTATTCCCTCACCTCCTAGAGTTTAATCAATTCAGCAAGTTGAACCCCTTAGGAAATATATTTTAAATGAGGTTAAGAGTCGATTTATCCAAGTGCAATTTCCCATTACATGTAAAAGGCACTTCTAGGTTATATTTTGAAGCCCCTTGTAATAACTTGAAGGTGTATCATAGGAGATACCTCTCAAATATGGATAAGAGTGTAATTCCCCTTTCAAGGTATCTTCTTGGAAATAACTTTCAAACAGGTACAAGAATGGATTTTTCCTTCAAGGAATAAGTGGAATTTTCCTTTATACATAAGGCACTACTAGGTGATATTTTGAAGACCTTTGTAATACCTTTAAGATATCTCTTATGAGATAAATTTCAAACATGTACAAGAGTGTATTTACCCTTTAAGGTATCTATCTCCTAGGAGATACATTTTAAATAGGCACAAGAGTAAATTTCTCATTCATGAAAGGAGTACAATTTTCCTTTACATCAAAGGCACTATTGGATGCCTTGGATGAAATAGTATAGGATATGAATATTCACTATGAGAAAATAGAAATATATCTAGGTCTCCTTGCATACATTGATTTTCTACCTTATTCTCAAAGAAGAAATGTTCTTGGACCCCAAGTGAAACTGCCATGTTGCACTTTCAATGTGTTTTGGTGACTGAGGTTTGAAATTACCTGATGAGTCAAATGAAAGACATGTGGTTATCTCAAGGGACTCCTAAGACTATTTTTGAGGGTCAAAAACTTATGAACCCTTCCTCATATCAAGAAATATGGTGAAAATTTGGAAAGTTGACTGAGAGTCTGAGCTAGCATCTAAATTGGATACATGGTGGGTTATAGGGTTTTATTAGTTTTGGGGCCTTTGTGAAGATTTACCCACTTATATTTTTTTGGGAAAGGTGTAAAGAGTAATTGATGTCCAAAATGCGGAGATTTTAAAAGAGAAGTGATGACAAATGGTATATCCTTAGGGATTTCGAAGCTCTGGGCCATTTTTGAAAATTACCTCACTTACCTTTGGGTGGGCAAGGTATAAAAGGTCCCTAAAAGACCAAAAATCACAAATATATATATATATATATATATATATATATATATATATATATGAATCCGTGTGTTGCAAGGAGGATTACTTGATATAAAATAAAAATTTACACCTTCTCGTTCCTTTTCCAAAAAGAAACTCAAGCTACTTAAATAGGGTAGTTGGTAATAAGTTGTTAAGCTTCAAAGCATTAATGGAAACCCTAATTTCAAAATATAAAGGATTACAACTAAGGTAATTTCCTTCATTCATATTTACCTTTTGTATTAAGAACTTCTAATTTCATCTTTGAGCCATTTTTTTGCTTTAGGTATGTGCAACATGAAAGAGTGATTACATAAAATTCATCAAAGGTCTTTACTTTCTATTATGCATGGCCCTCTAGATTATAAGTAAGTGATTTTATAGCTCCTTATATCATGTTATTTGAGGATTTTTGAATATGTTTCAAGGGTGATCATAGTGAGGAACTCATTTTAGTTCAAGGTATTGCACTAAAAGAGCTAGGGAATAATGGTGGCTACTTCAACATCTATCAAGAGCAATGTTGTTTCTATTTTGGATGAAATCAAAGATATAGATATTTAAGGGTTAGAATTTTCATCCCTATTAAATGTCTTATAGAAACCAAACCCTCTCCTAGTAGTCTCCAAACTTGGAGTGAGCTATACTTCCCCTATGATGTCATCCCCTCAGTTATCCCATACTTAGAGTTAGTGATTGTCTGTGACAAAGTATACCAACTAGACACTAGGACTATCCTTGATGGAAACTAATTACTTTTATACTCTTTAACTCCTTTGGCCCTCAACACCATGCTTGGGATTCCTCCCCTGCTTGAAAGTATCACACACTCTCTAGAGGAATGCTAAGAGTATGCAAATAAGAATGACAAGATAATATGGGACATTATCAACTCCTACTAGTTATTCAAGAAAAGGCAAAAGGTCGAGATAATTTCTAAGAGTCTAAAACTAGAAAATTCAAGGAATTACCCTAGTATGTGATTTCCATAGTTGCAAGAGTTTATGGGATTCCCATTGTAGATAAATTTGAACCTTGGATGTCCATAATCTTAATATGTGTGTTGGAACAAGATAAGAAGTTGGATTGGTCTACCATTCTAAGTGATAATCTATATAGGCAAATGATGCAACTCTAGGTTACAATCCACTCAAATTAGAAATTCATAGGTATATTTCACATGTCTTCTTACCTAATGTATAGCTTGGTGAATAATAAGACAATTTAGGGGCTCACCAACAATCCTAGTGGGATGAGAATATATGAGGTTTATCGTAAAATAACTTTGGATTGATTTAATAAGAATTTATATAGAGTTTATAATTATTTATTTAATACTATGATAAGTGTCTTTTATCCTCTAAGAAGCCTCAATGGAATGTGCAAGGGGGCCAGCGATACAATTGATAAATATGGAACCTCATATATTTAATTGAGATCATTTACTTATATTAGTGTAAGTGGATACGTGGGGTCTCCATACAAACTATTGAGATACGTGGATGATAGACTAGCGATGGTGGAGTTATGTAGGTTGATGGTGTACCCACATGAGATGATAGTGGTGAAGAAGGTAAATAACCTTTCAAAGTTTCTAGTTGAAATTGGACATTATTCATGTCTTTCTATTACCATATCTAAGGGACTAGAGAAAAAGATGGGCTAGTATGTGATTGAAAATATGCCACCCAGGATGAATTATGATATTAGATGGTGGGTGAGTATAGTGACTAACATAATTCTACATCAATCAGATTTTGAAGACATCTAGTCTATTTCCACTACCAAAGATGTTAAAAAGTTAAATTATATGAGACTAATAATGCAAGAATTTGTCACTTAAAATATCATTCCCATCTACAAGGACATGGAAGATGATAAGAAGACACTATCTACAGTATTTAATCAATCCAATATTGAAGCCCATGCCATGTCACAGGTGGGTTTCACTACTAAGGAAAATGATTTTATTCCATGGAGGGCCAAAAAAATCATGATATGAACCTTTAGGTTATTGAAGGAAATTGGGGTTGATCTCGGTACTTATGACAACCCTACCCTCTAGGAACTAAGACAAGTTCAAGATTTAAAGGGTTTCCTCCCAAAATATAGTGGTGTTACCTTGCCTCACTAGTAACGGTGAAGGAAAAAGGGGAGAGCAAGGTTATTTATGTTGACTTCACTAAGCCAATTAATGTGGAATCCATAGTCACATCATAACCTAAGTCAGGATTATCTTTCTCAAAGTTAACAAATTTGGATAAAAATTGGGACAAAATTACTACTAGGGAGGTTATATTGGCCAGTGCCACCCCAATATCCATCATATAAATAGGAACCTCAACTATACCAACCATCCTATAAACCATCCCAATGGCTAATCCAACTGTTATGCCACCTACTCCAACATCATAAAGCTAACCATTTTCCCTCCCCTAAATCTTTATTTAAGGAAGATAGGAGGTGAGAAAGAGGTAGAGCAGCCTAAGCAAAAAAGGGTCAAAAAGGCTCAGTAGCCTCTAGTTGTGATTCCTAAGAAGAGGAAGGAGGTTGTGTTCAAGTACCTACCTTGTAAATAACTCCTCATGAAGAGAAAATAGGATCAATACTCATATGATTAGAGATTGAGAGATATGAGTGATGAAAAAGACTTAGATGAAGATAGGCCCATTGTAGAGGTGATGAATAAGCAATGAACATTCATTCCTCCACAAGTAATAATTTTATAAAAAACTCTAAGGGAAAGAACCCAAACCTAAATTAAGATCCCAATGGTTTGTTTATTTGGAGAAGAGGGTCCTTTAAGAGTAGAAAGTAAGGGTGATAAGGAGGAATTTATGGCCTCAATTGATCCACTCTCTTTTTCAGGATTTTGTGAAGGTTAGAGTTGAGGCAGTTTATCAAGTTCAAGCCCTTCAAGAAAAGGAAATGATCTCATAAGATATAGAGATAATTATTGAGAATGTCATCACCCATCCACCAGTACAAGATAATTAGGGTGAACTTGAGGAAATGAATAAATCTAATGAGAAGGATAAGGTGGATTCAAAGTAGGATACTCAAGTCACCACTGATCCTAAAGGTGTGGTTGTAAAATAAGGACTACACATAGCTCTAGAGGCATCCCAAGTTGTCCCTTACCCTCCAAAGGTGTCAAGCTTAGAACCAAAGGAGAAGGTGAGTGTAGAGTAAGGTGGGGGAGAAAACCTACAAATGGGTACCCACACCCATACAAAAATAAATAAGGAATTGGACCAGTCTAGTAAAGGTACTGCGAAAAATGCTTTATGTAATGTTGCTTCAATTGAATCACCTCGAGGTCTCATTCCTCAAATTAAGGTCCATGATCCAACCCACAATAAAGGTTTAGAGGCCGTGATTGGTGAAGAGTTTCCTAGGGGAAATAAAGAGGTCACCATAGCCACATTTATACCTAAAGCTTAGATAAATAAATAAGGTGAAATGGGTGCAGAACCTTCCAATCAATCAATATGATGATGAAGCTCCACTGAAATGTTTCTTAAGGAGTCTCACCAATTCAATCTACATTTTAAATTTTTGGGGTAGATAGATCCAAACCTAGAAGGGGAACCTAGAGAAAACAAGGGTTGTGAGGAGTCAAAAGGTGATGAATAAATCAAATAGTTCATGTTAAGTCCATAGCTCATTCATGTGGCCCTTCCTACATTAATTAATCTAATGACACCACACTTTACTATCTTGAGGCTTGTATCTATGTCTAGTACATCAATGGGATTTTAGACTAGACCCCTTCTTTGGGTCAAGAAATAGGTTAAGAATAAGAAAGAAATTATGAGAAAAATTGGGGAGATCAACATAGTTAATTTCACTTAGGAATTTAAGGCCAAACCCTCCAAGAAGTCTAAGACACATTCTAGGACCACATTGACTGCAATAGGAGAAAGGAATGTGGAATTAGCCATTGCCCCACTAGATGCTTTGAATAAATATGTTCCCCTTAAGAGTTACACTATTTATAGCTACAATATAGGGGAGACATCAAGGAATGAGCTAAAGCACAACTCATATGTTTTGGTGAACATGGTGGCTCATAGGATGGATAAAAACAAAGCCATCATGGAAGAGTTGAAGGCATAAAATTAGGATATAATCTAGTACTTGTAAAATAAATTGAGTGAGCCCAAGGTAGTAACTCCAACTACCAGTATTGCTCTAGAGCATCCTCTCTTCTCAATAGATTCATTTGATTTTGGTTGAATTGGTTATTTTAAGTCTAGAAGAAGAGAAATATAAAAATGGAAAGAAGATCTGGGTACCAGGGTAGAAGAAATAATCCATTTAGCACTGAAATGCTTGAATAGAATAATGGACAATAAGAGTGAGTGTGATGTTTCAATTATTCTATATGAGACAAATATCAAGACATGGGAGGAGTTCCAACATAAAATGGATGAGGTCTACAATATGGTAATAAGTAATTTGATTTCAAAAAGGATCATTGCTCCCAATGATCACAAAAAGCCCAAGCAGTGTCAACTGGCAACCAAGCATCATTTGATGATGCTAAAATATGGTATCTTCATTTCAAAAGTATAAAAGTAGTCCATTAAGATTGTAAAAAAAGAGATAGATGTTTCATTGAGGAAGATGGTAAGCCTTGATGGTGCAAGTAACTTTTAGGAAGAGATGATATGTATCATTCTACAAAACCTCATTAATGTACCACAAGAGTCTTTTGATGTTGATAAAATAGAATAGTTTGTGTCACTTTATAAGTATTGTGACCATCTTAAGGAACTCATTGGATAAAAGCAAGAAATGCTTAAGAAGATTTCCACTTGACTTGAAGAGTATAGAGTAAAATTAAAATACCAAGTAGGCCCAAACCAAGGGAATATCACCCGTATGCTAGAAGGATATACTAGGTATAAAAATAAATTAGTGAAAGATTCCATCATCCATATTGACACTAGATCATAATCAAATATTTTGGTTTTTTGAGCTGGCACCACTTATTTATTCCCTTCCCTCCCTTCTTCTTTCTTCTCATTTCCTATTTGGAAACTATTTTTCTTGGCTTGTTAGTAGCATGTCACTTTCAATTAGTTTTTGTGTAATCTTGAGGAAAGGAAAGGGACTTTTTTATCTGTTGTGCAAGAGGACAAAGTTTTTTTTTCCTTTGTGAAATATTCCTCCACATAGATAACTATAAAATATCCTATCAAATTAGAGGATAAATTTTGTCATCATCACATGATCACAATCATATCCACACATGTTTTTTTTTTAACATTTTTCCAAACTCTCATTTGGATTAATGGACATGTTTTCAAATGATCATAGTTTTACTTCTTCTAATGTTGCTATGAATTGTTGCTTGTGTTTCTACAATATGTTCAATGGACATGCTTAGGTTCTTTCAAAGGTATCTCCTAGGAAATACCTTAAATGGCCTTGAAATACCTTCCATGTTAATTTCGAAGGTCCTTGCAAGGTATTTGGTATAAAAATGACACCTTTTTATTTGGAAAAAATCCTGATACACATGATAGGAATTTTATTTCGAGGTATCTCCTGGGAGATACCTTAAACATGCACACAATTGAATTTTAATTTAAGGTATCTCTCCTAAGAGATACCTTGAATATCCTTGGGATACCTTCCATGTTTATTAAAAATTTACTTTCAAAGGATTCTATATAACCATGATAACCTTTTATTTGACAAGAACCTTAATGCACACTATTGGAATTTTCTTTGAAGATATATTTTAGGAGATACCTTGAACATGCACACAATTTAGAATTTTATTTCAAGGTATCTCCTATGACATACCTCAAATGGCCTTGTAATACCTTCTATGTTGATTAAAAATGTCCTTCCAAAGGGTTCTATACCCTTGTACATTTTCATTTGGCAAGAACCCTAATGCACACGATATATCTCGTAGGAGATACCTTGAACATGCACATGATTGGAATTTTATTTCTATGAGATATCTTATAAGGCCTTAAAATACCTTACATGTTTCTTAGAAAGGTCATTTCAAAAGATTTTATATAACCATTAAAACTTTTTATTTAGTAAGAACCTTGACGCACACTATTGGAATTTTCATTCTAAATATCTCTTAGGAAATACCTTGAAAATGCACATGATTGGAATTTTATTTAAAGGTATCTCTTAGGAGATACCTTGAAGGGCCTTAGAATACCTTCTATGTTGATCCCAAAGTTCCATGTAAGGGGTTTGATATAATCATGACACCTTTTTATTTGACAATAAATGTGATACAACGAATGGAATTTTCTTTGGAGGTATAACCTAGGAGATACCTTGAACATGTACATGATTTGAATTTTATTTAAAGGTATATTTTCTAGTAGATAACTTGAAGGACCTTGGAATACCTTCCATGCTGATTTCAAAGGTCATTATAAAGGATTTGATATAACCATGACAAATTTTTATTTGGAAAAAACCCTAATGCACACTTGGAGTTTTGTTTCGAGCTATCTCCTAGGAGATACCTTGAACATGCATATCATTGAAATTCTATTTATAATAATTCCTTCAAATGAATTATTTTAGACAAAATGTCCATAAAAATTTCCTTTATAGATGAAGTCTGAAGAAATTAGGTCTACCAAAACTCCCCAAAAGAATTAAGTTCAATCAACACACAAAATGTAAAATAATTGCATGCCACCCACTCCCTCAATTAAGAGGAATGGACTGGTCTAAAAAAATATGGCCTTCACTGCCTAATATTTTGACAAAGGCCGATAAGAAGTAGAAGGGAATCTAATAAAAAACTAAAAAGGAGGTTGTTTTCATAACTTTTGATTCATCCTAACTATATATCCCTCCCTAGGTAATGGATTTGAAGAGTAAGCCTTCTCAAATGCCTAATTTCAAAATCACAGAGCTCCCCTTGATTTCTACTTTGTTTGATCCTCCAACAAGAACTATCTAAAGGTTGAGGAAAAGGAACTAGAAGATGATTATTGTGACAAAATCATCCTTAAGGAATGACAACCAATGTTATTCCTCACCAAGAGGTAGAATAGATAGCCAGGATAGTCTGTATATGAGGAAAATATCTCAGACCTAGCTCAAGCACATAAGGATGTTATGGTGGCCATCCCTCAAAGCATTAAGTTATCTCACTAGGAACTAGAGGAGGAGGTGTAAGAATTAACTATAGAAATTGAACAACTAAAGTTCATGCAGTGATCTAGACAAATCAATATTGATAGGCCAAAATCCTTATGCATGTAAAATTTTTGTAATCACTCATATACTTAGATTTTGCTTATAATTGGATCAAATTATTGTAAAAAAAAATATATATATTTTTTTGTATAGGCACACTTTGCATAATTTTTTAAAATTAAATTTATCTATTTATAATCTAATTATAACCAAAATGTACCCTTTAAATGTCCTTTTATTTTGGATACAAACATGTCTTGGCATCTTCTAGCTAAACCTTGAGATCATTGATAACTTTATAATCCTTCTTGGCATCTTTATTAAAAATAGATATATGCTCTTCAAGTACCTTGATCATAGCCTTCCACTATTTATTCTTTTATTTTAACTATTTAGCCAACTTTGTACCTATTCAAAATCTCTTTCAAGTTGTTAAGCTTCCTCCAAAGGACTCACTCTAATACTAATTATTAGAGGTAGAATCATTGACAGGGGGGGGTGAATCAATGAACCCAGATAATCCAACTTTAATTTCCAAACCCTTTCAAACTCTTAATCAATCAACATAATCATCCATGATTCATACACATCATTCATAGAAATGAACAAGATATAGAATACAAGATCAATCACATAAAGTTAGTTATACATGGGAAAACCTCTTAGGGACTAAAACCCACTGGACCCTACAATTGGACTACTATCTTATAATAAAAAAAACTAATCTAGACCAGTTATAATTGATCAAGTAATTACCATCCCTTATTTAGTGGGACTATAATTCCATAACGTGTTACTACACCTATCTAGCTAAGCAACCACAACAACTAGACTTTTATCAAATTTCACTTTATAAGGAGGAAAAAACCACCTCAGATCATGAGTAACCATAATAACACCTATGAATAACTCTAGATTTGAACAAATGTCTTCAATACCAAATGAAACTATGATTATCATGCTTCACCTTCAGTAACAACTCTATCACCCAACACACCCTGTTGGCCAAAGTAGATTACATACTTGAACCAACACACAAAGATCAATTAGGACACATTAAATATCCTAACTATCCCCACTCCTAAACTCTTCACACTCAATGCATACAAAACCACCTTCTGGATCACTCTTCAATTATCAACACCAACTATGTCACCACATCTACAACATGGAAAAATGGTTATACACATAGTCCACATGTTGATCTACCTCTCAGATCAACTACCAAGGTCACTCAGATATCAACAATCCTTTGCTCACACAAAAGGCATCGAAACCATCCTTTTGGATGAATATATAAATCTTTGTTCATCCTCAACCTTCAAGAGTAATATTATGACATCAAATGATCACAGTCACCTATACTCACCTCTACGTATGCTCAATCAGTTCCAGTGGAGACCTTGTACACAGGAACACTATGAAAAAATCTATAGTTAATTTCTTAAGCTTTTTTCATACTTAATATGGATTAGTTCCTCTTCCAAATGGAAATAAAATCATCTTTATAGAGTATAGATCACCTTTCAATATCTAATTCATCATGAGACATCTAAACAACATCAAAATGAACTCAACTATTATTTTTAGGTCACTTACAAAATACAATCAACCACATATTCAGCATTAAAGATAAATATCTTTGATAATTACAAACATTCATATCATCTAACTAGGTTCATTAGAATCACTATG
>JARHVA010000957.1:90000-205000 GCA_037957365.1 Torreya grandis | reverse complement strand
TTTCTGGAGGGGGATAATAATTAAGGAGTCAAATCTCTATTATACAATTTGTTTATGTCACATATTCAAAAAGTGTGGATGAAACTCCACTTATTATACAAGAGCCTATTATTTATAAATCATTAGTATAATCTCTACATAAAAATTATAAATCCCTTGGTTTTGATCAGGGGGCATCTATATTCACTAAATAAGGAGCACAATTTTGAGTGATTGGGTTTTGTCTTGGTGATTACAATGGAGAAATTGCTTTTTGTTACATTGGTGTTCAACTAACTAGAAGTGACCAAGAAGAATTTTGGGTTTACAAATATGATAAAAATTTGAAGTGGGCATATATATTCAAAAGACACCATCTATTCTAATGTGTATGCCTACTATTATACCACCACCATTTGTTTCTCCTAATAATTAATAGTAATGTTACATCTTCAAAAAATATAGATGAATATCCACTTATTATGCAAGAGCCTAATAATTATTTATAAATCATTACCATTTATTCCAAAGTTCAATGATGATAATTTTAATTTAATTTGCATATTTGAATTTCTATAATTTTAATTGAACTATGGTCTTGTACAAAATTATTTAACATTTTCTAATTTTGATGATCTTCTGGATGTGATCCAAAAACCCATGGTAGGAGACCTATCATGTATAATTTATTTTGATGAATCTATTTCTATTTTATAATATAGATAAGCACACAAAATCCTTTCCCAAGAGGCCTTTGAGTCATTATTTATGATTTTATGTCACTTATATTAATAACCATTATGGGGTCACTTTCATCTCTAAATATTAGTTTATAAGTTCAAGAAAGGCGACTCGCCCTCTTAGGTATTTGAATTGGTGAATTAAAATATCTCAAAGGTATAATTCCTGGGGGGTGCTAAAAATTAAGGAGTTAAATTCCTAGTAGATAATTTGCTTATGTTACATCTTCAAAAAATGTGGATAAAACTCCGCTTATTATTTAAAATCCTATTATTTCTAAATCATTAGGCCGACCTCTACATCAAAATTGGAACAACCTTATTTTTGATCAGGGGACATTTGTATGAACTAGATAAGGAGCATAATTGTGGGTGATCAGGTTTTGTCTTGGTAATTACAGTGGAGAAAGATCTTTTATTACAATGGCATTAATAAAATTAGAAGCAACTAAGAAGAATTTTGGGTTTAGAAATATGATAAAAATTTGAAGGGGACATATATGTTATAATGACACCATCTATTCCCATGTCTATCCTTACTATTATACCACCACCACTTGTTTATGATTTCAAAAAATACGGATGAAACTCCACTTATTATGCAAGAGCCTAATAATTATTTCTAAATCATTACCATTGGTTTCAAAGTTTTATGACTATAATTTTACTTCTATTTTCATATTTAAAATTCTATAAATATAATTGTACTATGGTCTTGTAGTAGTTTATTGAATACTTTCTAATTTTGATGATCCCCTAGATGTGATCCAAAAACCCATGGTAGGAGACCCATCAAGTGTAATTTGTTGCAATGAGTCTGTTGTTATTTTATTGGAATTAAATTTCTTAAATTATATAAATCTACATTTAAATAGAATCGATAAATGGATTCAAAGTCTATATATAGAAATACTATATATAGTAAGTGTTCTGAGGTAGACTGCTTATATGCCCTCACATAACCATTATTTAGATAAGCATAGAAAATCCTTTCATAAGAGGTCTTTGAGTTACTAGGTATGATTTTGTGTCACTTATTTTAATTACCATTATGGACTGGAATGTTTCTCCAAATATTAGTTTGTAAGCTTAAGAAAGATGACTCAGCCTCAAGAGTATTTGAATTGGTGAATTAAATTATCTCAAAGGTATAATTCTTGTGGGGGTAAGGATTCAAATCCCTATTAAACAATTTGATTATGTTAAATCTTCAACAAACGTGGATGAAATTTGAATTATTAAAGATCCTATTATTTATAAATCGTTAGCATAATCTGTACATCAAAATTGCAACTCCCTTAGTTTCTACCCCAATATTCTGCTTCAAAGTTGAAGTACTCAATGTGTTGTTGGCTGAAATGTTTAACCCTAACATTGCATTGAGATATCACACAAATTTTTCTCATGAATGAGAATTTAATGTTTATAGATTGGTATGGTGTAGACTACTTATGCCTTCACATAACCATAATTTAGATAACCTCACAAAATCCTTTCCCAAGTCTAGGTTTTATGTTACTAGGGATGATTTTGTGGCATTTATTTTAATTACCATTTTGAGGTCGAATTCATATCCAAATATTAATAGTTTTCTAATTCAAGAAAGGCGACTAACTCTCACAAGTATTTGAATTGGTAAATTAAATTATCTCAAAGGTATTCTATGAGGGACAAAAATTAAGGAGTCAAATCCCTATTACATAATTTAATCATGTAATTTAATGAAAAAGTATAAATAAATTTTATTAATCAGAATAATTATAATAAATAATAAATATTTGTAAATATTTTTATATTTAAAAACTATCTGAGTTTATTATTTATTTTTATTAAATAATGTACATAATTATTTAAATGTTTAACATGTTTAAATATATAAATAATTTTCCCACACTTTTCAAAATTAGGGTTAAGTTTATATTTTTATCCTTCCATTATTTTATCTTAGTTTTTATCTCTCCATTTTTAAATCCATAAAATATTCTTTTATTGATTGTTAGGTTAACTATGGCATTAGTGTTGGAAGCATTGACCCCATTTTTCACTGTCATTTCTGTAGGTGTGGTGTTATTGGTGGAATCTTTGACCCCATTTTTAACTATCATTTTTGCAAGTACTTCTTGTTAGGAATTTAATTTATGTAATGTATTATTTTAATATATCGAAAATGTTTGATTTGTTTAGCTTGACATGAACCTTGTATTCATTTTTTAATGCTTTAAGTTATGAAATCATTGAGATTCGGATAGACCTAGATTTTTTATATGAAATGGTTGAGATATTGAAATGGTAGAGATTAGGATTATTTATAACCTACATTTAATAGGGACCCAAGTGGTGAATGTGAAGGGAAAGCATACATTTTTTATTAACTATAAGCAAATAATGAAATGGCTAAGATAATTAAATGGACTGGCAAAGAACAATATTATTTAGCACTTACTCATATTCAATAGGACCCAAATGGTGAATGTGAGGGGGAAAATGACATTTTTTAGTAACTGTAAGTAAATAATGAAATGGCCTTGATAATGAAATGCCAAAGATTATGATTGTTTAGGGCTTACTTTAATTCAATAGGGACCCAAATAGTGAATGTCAGGAGAAAGTAGACATTTTTTATTAACTATAAGCAAATAATGAAATGGTGGAGATTAGTATTTTTTTAAACTAAATTTTAATCAATAGGGATCAAAATGGTGAATGTGAGGGGAAAGCAAATTTTTTTATTAACTGTAAGAAAATAATGAAATGGTGGAGATTATGATTGTTTAGCGCTTACTTATATTAAATAAGGACCCAAATGGTGAATATGAGGGGAAATAATTATTTTATATTAACTATAAGAAAATAGTCATAGTAAAAAGTGTCATGATGCAAGAGGGTTTCAATGGTTCCACCATTTCTATCCCATGGTATCGTTCTTCTATTGGCTCTGTTCGGATACTATGAATTGTATCTATTTTAGACCAAGTCAAAGAATCATTTTTTTGGCCCATTCTAGGTTATTATTATTTTATTTGAAATGTTTCAATTTTAGACTGAGTTAAAAACCCTTTTTTTGGGTGGCAAAGTTTTTCCTCATGCCACGTCAAAAATGTTAATGAATGAATGATTGAAAACACCTAGAATTATTATTTGGATTATCAAACATTTAATTCATGGATCCATAGCCTTGGGTAGAGGGGTTCCATTCATCATTATATATTAAAAAATTATTTATAAAATATATGAACCTATTATATAGGAGTAGCTATTGTTTAGGGAGATGTTTTTGAGGGATGGGAAGCATTAGGGGGCTGAAAATTTGTATGTATGCTCCTTTTGTTTGGTTTCCAGCTCTCATTTGCATCTAATTTTTTTTAGTTTTTCTCAAATAATGTTTTTTAGTAAAATGCTCCTAATTTATTTTAGTGCCATATATTACACATAATTTTGGTAATCCTTAGATCACATCCAAATATCTTCAAAGCATCTAGTACAGGGCTTCTGATTACCCTATACAGATCTTTGCATCATTCTTAGGCTTATTCAAAGCATCCTATGTATGTATTTGGAGCACACTCAAAGCATATTCAAAAAAATTCTAGAGCATTATTTAGAGTGTCCTCTAAGTGTTTAATCATTGGAGCTCGCTTACTGAATCCTCAAAATTGTAACTAAAATAATTATAAATATTATGTGTTGCCTTCTCAACATTATCCCTCATTGGAATGTTTTAATGTATTCAAAATTACCCCATCCTTGGGATGTGCTTCTCTACTCAAAATTACCCCATCTGTGGGATGTGTTTTTGTACTCAAAATTATGCTATTCATCCATGTAAGACATAATAATAGGTTAGAGAATTAGCAATAAATTACATATAAATAATGAACAAATTGCATTCATATCCTACTTAGATTAGAATTTAACTATTTAATGCAATAAAATATATAACTAAATGCAACACTTTAATGATAGTTTATATAACTATAATGAGATATATTAAATTCTCATCATTTATCCCCCACACTTTACCTTTTACAATTCCTCTCGTAAAGAAGTGGGATGACTAATCCTTAATCCAAATTTCCTTATTCAAACCTCTGAATTAGATAATAAACTACAAAATCATGGCCCCAATCATGGTGTCCCCTTGGAAATAATCTATGAGCTATGACAATTATATGAACCCAAGCTTCAAATTCAACTTCTGCTTGAGAATTCCGACACCGCAATGGAGATAGAGGACACAAAATGATAGGAGGCCTAAACCTCATCCCAATCTAGACATCTAAACCTCTTTACTCTAAGCACTGAATGATTATCTATCAAACTATTTTGGGCCTTCTTAGACTCCATTTAATATTGGTAGGGTTGAGGACTTCCCTAAAATTTAACTCAATAGCTAATGTCTCCCACCTGGTAAGACTTGCATTGAAACCATTAGAATAATAATGGTTTATAAAGTCTCTAAAAGTAGTAATATTAGTTCTCAATAGCTCAAGATACTTTTTATTCATATGCATATGATACATTGGTTGAAAAGAATAAATAAGTTTCTTTTCTTTTGGAAATTATGGTCTCATGCATAACCTAATGGTGCTTTGTAATTCCAAAAATCTATTATTGGCATGTTTCCATGTCATTTGGTTCCTTAGAGTGGAGAGAAAGGCATAGAATTGTGTCTCTCCAACAAATAAATTTATCAAAAAACTAGATTGATATCCTAACAAAAAATTGAAAGTATAAAACTCACAAATGACATCCTTATTTTTTCAGTGCTCTTCAGAAAAATGTCCATAAACACATGCTCATCTTTAATGATATGTGAAAAAATAATGGAAATTAACTAAATCTATCATTTATAAAATTGCTTGTGTAAGAAAAGAATATAAATTGATGAAGGCTATGTTCATGCTAATAATTTCTTAGAAATAACACAAATGTGTTGGATATAAGCCTATGCTTTCTACAATTGTAGTTGGGATTATTCCAATTGCTTTTGAGATTCCTCTTTATGTTTGGAATTTTCATCCTTCTATTTTTGAATTTCATTATGGGTGATATGCTAGGAAAATATTATTTGATGTAATGAAATAGGGAAAGAGGAAATAGCTCTTATTGGACCCTGTATCTGAACTACAATCTCTCATGTTTCTCATTGAATGACCTGAATATAGGCTTGTAGCTCAAAATTTTGAGTGACGAGCTCTATTATTATTTTAGTACATTAGGTAATCATTGTATTTCTATCATAAATACATTCTCTCATATTATTAATCAAATTATGCTTATCAGCATTGTCATTTTACAAATTAGTAATCTTAGTGTCCTTGATAACAAGAGAATTTTATAAATCAGTAATCTGAGTGTCTTTGATAGTAAAATAATTATATAAATTACTCAATTTTGGGTTCTATGAAAATATTACATTATGGACCATAGTCTATTCATCTTGTATTCCTTGAAGAATTATTTATTGGTAACTAATTATAATAATAAATTCTTCCCACCTTTATTTTAATTATAAATCATCAGTCCTTACCTATCAAAGTTAAATGGAAAACATCTAACTCTATTTTTGTAGTTTGATTATTTCCTCGTAGCATGATAAAGCCATGGCATTCTGAAATTATTTTTATTCATTAATAAAATGTGGAGAAGATGTATCTTCTTCAATCAAAGGTGCATTACCCTTATTAGCAACAAAAGGTAGAAGATGCTCTAAATCTTGATGTATAACTTCTTCTCCTAGGGTTTCCTTTCTAAATAAAAATTTTTCTATGACTTTCACATCTTATTATTATTCTTTCTATAAGATAATTTAGTGAAGGAAACAAATTTTAGTTATAGGAGGATGAGGGGTGTCTGAAGAAGGTCCCATTTTTCACTTTAATCTCTAGTGCAGTATTTTTAAAACCAATGGTGACAGAGATGGTCATTCTACAATTTCAACTGTGGGTTCTTCAATCTAGATTGTAGTGTATATATGAGAGGTAGAGCATGGTGTCTTTTTGGTAGGAACTGGAGAAAAATTTAAAATGATAGAGGACCAAGCATTTTCACCCCTTGGTCTACTAAGAAAATAATACCAATAAATGAGTGTATCCAACCCATGATGTTGGGTAGACCCAGTACCTCATCTTATCTTCCAAAAAAACATCAATCAAAGTTTTGTGAAGGAAAGAGGGAATATTGATATTATATTCTTATTTAATAGATCCTTTCCTCAAATGAAGAAGGAGTCTCATATTATCTCCACCCATTAATATAAATTGAACATCACAAGTGATATATTTCATTATCTAAAAAACAATATTTTTCCAAGGTTGGGGAAGACTTTCTCTCAAAATTCTCTTGGCCACTCATTAGGGAGATTTGTCTAGTCTACAGAGTGGCTCATTTCCTCTAAAAAACATTTAAATTAGAATAAAAACCTGATCTTTTCAATGCCAACTAATCCATCCTCAAGATTCCTAGATAGAGTACTAATTATAGAGGGATTCGCTTGAATGTTCTTCCCTTTGATAATATCATGATTTTCATCAAAATTCTAATAGAATTTTGGCACAAATTCTTCATGGAATCACTGAAACATTTTTAAAAAATTCAACCAACCTGTTGTTTCAAAGATGTCTCTAGCTACTTCATCTTGTAGTAATACATCAGAGGATTCTAGTTCACCTTTTTTATTTCTCCCACCCATCTTTAAAGCAAGCACTGTTTAGTAATAAATATTACTATATTGTAAAAACTCAAATCTTGAATTCACATAAGGAACAGGGGAAGTAATAGGTTAGAGATACGACACAACAATTGTTGGTAGGGATAATGCAAAAATGAATATCAAAGTAGGTTATATGATGTGAGTATGACAAGAATTATGGTTATAGTTATGGTTATCTCTTCGGAGCATGCGAGAAATAATGGGAAGGTGTTTTATCTAGTCAAGTATTCATGTGTGTCATAAAGGTAATTATTGATAGTATTAGGAGCAATAATCACAATTAATTATGCATCATACCAAATATTTTTGAAAACCTTCTATTTAAAACATAGTTAAATCAATTTTGTTTGAAAAGACTATTTGGAAACATCATCACAAAATACCATCACATCAATTCTTTTGGAAATATTTTGAAGACATTGTCACATCAAATTATGGATTGTGGCATTGCTGGTCTAATGGAATTATTTTGATTCTCAATGATGGAGGTGGATTCTTCCTACTTGTGATTTTTCATCTTAGGAGTATAACTATTAGTCTTTTGAACTAAGTCACTAGTCTTCAGAGCTAAACCTTTAGACTTCAGAGCAAAAATGCAGTCCATTTAGAATTTGTTTATATATTAAAGTACAAAGAACCTTATACATAAAGCACCTAATTTATTTAAAAAAACATTATATATATGTATCACCTTATATATAAATAAATAACCTTATATATATGGTTTTGTTTGTATGTGTTTGTAGCCAATTGCATCTACTTAATCCTTGTCTTGTCTGAAGAACCACTTGGGGGATATATTGATGGAGGTAGTGGTTGAGATGGAGTTTGTCCCATATGAATAGAGAAATAGGACCTATTCTAACTTGGTGGCTACAAACATTCCTACTTTGGCCATGGATTTCAAATTTTGATTAATGAGATCGTATATTGTCTTAATGTAGGGTGAATGCTTAGAAGACCTTTTTGGTAAGATTAATTAATGCAAAGCTAATGGTGATGTGGTTTGTGCCCTATTAATGGGCAAACTGGTTAAACATCAAACTATTTCTTTTAGCAATTAATCACTCCAAAACTCAATTTAGCTTTAATTTTAATTTGCTTTGCTATCAATTTTAGTTTTAAAGCTAAATATTTCCACCTTTTGACACATCACTACCACCTCAAATATAGATAAGTACTCATGTGGCATGAAAATGACTAAGATTTATAGTTGGCTCAAAATCTAGACATGTGGCACCTTTTGATTTCCTCCTGGATTCTCAGAATGCATCTTTACATGATGACTCATTTGTTTCTCACCACTTGGTGACCATAAATTCATAGAGACCTCTCAAGTGGTGCCTTTTAATTATGATACCTTTAATGGGGAATCGACTCTTATGCCTATTTAAAAGTTATCTTAGGAGATACCTTTAAGGGGAAATCTAATTTTTTACATTCTTTAAAGGTATCTCCTAGGAGATACCTTGAAGGTATTACACGAGCCTTCAAAATATCACCTAGTAGTGCCTTCCGTGTAAAGGAAAATTCCACTTGTTATTTGAAGGATAAATCCTCTATTATGTTTGTTTAAAGGGTATCTCTTAGGAGATACCTTGAAGTTGAAATCCACTCCTTTTATTGAAAGGTATATCTTGGGAGATACCTTGAAGTTATTATAAGGGCCTTCAAAATATCACCCAATAATGCTTTCCATGTAAAGGAAAATTGCACTTATTAATTGAAGTAGAAATCAACTCTTATCCCTATTTGAAATGTATCTCCTAAGAGATACCTTGAAGGGGAAATCCACTCTTGTCCATGTTTGACTGGTATCTCCTACAAGATACATTGAAGGTATTATAGGGGCCTTCAAAATAGTACCAAGTAGTGCCTTCTATGTAAAGGAAATTACACTTGTTCCTTCCAGGAAAAATACACTCTTGTGCCTATCTCCTTAAAGGGGGAATCCAATTTTGTGCATTTTTAAAAACTATTTCTTAGGATAAACCTTGAAGGTATTACAAAGGCATTAAAAATATCACCAAGTAGTGCCTTCCATGTAAAGGAAAATTCCACTTATTCCTTGAAGGAAAAATCCACTATCATGACTATTTGAAATGTAAATAATACAAGATACCTTCAAAGGGAAATATATTATTGTGAATGTTTTAAATTTATCTCCTAAGATATACCTTGAAGGTATTAAAAAATCTTATAAAATATCACCAAATAGTGCCTTCTGTACAAAGGAAAATTGCACTTGTTCCTTGCAGGAGAAATCCACTTTTGTCCCTATTTCAAATGTATCTCCTAAGATATTCCTTGAAATGTAAATACACACTTTTTAATGTTTTAAAGTTATCTCATAAGATATAATTCTAAGGTATTAAAAAAAAATTTGAATATCACTCAATTGTGCCTTCCATGTAGAGGAAAATTCCACTTGTTCCTTGCAGGAGAAATCCACTCTTGTGCCTACATTAAAGGTATCTCCTAGGAGATACCTTAAAATGTAAGTCCAATCTTATTCATGTTTGAAAGTTATATCCTAAGATATGCCTTAAGGTATTACAAAGGGCTCCAAAATATCACCTAGTAGTGCTTTCTATGAAAATTCCACTTGTTCCTAAAAGGAGAAATCTACTATTGTGCCTATTTGAAAATTATCTCCTACGAGATATATTGAAGGGGGAATCCACTCTTGAAAGGTATATATTTAGAAATAACTCAAAATATCACCTATTAATACCTTCTATATAAAGGAAAATTGTGCTTGTTCTTTGAAGGAAAAATCTACTTTTGTCCTTATTTGAAATGTATCTCTTAGGAGATACCTTGAAGGGGAAATACAATCATGTGCATGTTTGAAATGTATATCCTAAGAGACACCTTAAAGGTATTAAAAAATATTTATAAATATCACTTAGTAGTGCTTTATATGCAAAGGAAAATTCTACTTATTCTTTGCAGGAGAAATCCACTCATGTTCCTATTTGAAAGGTATCTCCTAGAAGATACCTTAAAGGGGAAATCCTCCCACTAATTATGCCATGAATAAATCCTACTCTGAATCCCCTGCCCAAAAGAAGTATAAAGTTCTAAATACTAAGGAAATAAAGGGGCCTTGAAAAGATAAGAGTTTGGTAATTGATTTTGTGGATGAAATATTCAACCTAGAATTAACCCAAATCCCATGAATCTGAGAGAGGGCACCCATGATTGGATGCTTGAGATGATCAACAGGAAAGAGTATAATTATTTCAAATGTATAATATGAGATTCCACACTAGCAAAACACATGGTTCCATATGTATACCTATGCCCTAAGGTCATCACTCTCTATGTAGAGAGCTATGATTTCAACACTGGTATGATCACAAAAAATACCTATTTAAAGGTTAAGATCAGTGTATATTGAAGGGGGAATCCACTCTTGAAAGGTATATATTTAGAAATAACTCAAAATATCACCTATTAATACCTTCTATATAAAGGAAAATTGTGCTTGTTCTTTGAAGGAAAAATCTACTTTTGTCCTTATTTGAAATGTATCTCTTAGGAGATACCTTGAAGGGGAAATACAATCATGTGCATGTTTGAAATGTATATCCTAAGAGACACCTTAAAGGTATTAAAAAATATTTATAAATATCACTTAGTAGTGCTTTATATGCAAAGGAAAATTCTACTTATTCTTTGCAGGAGAAATCCACTCATGTTCCTATTTGAAAGGTATCTCCTAGAAGATACCTTAAAGGGGAAATCCTCCCACTAATTATGCCATGAATAAATCCTACTCTGAATCCCCTGCCCAAAAGAAGTATAAAGTTCTAAATACTAAGGAAATAAAGGGGCCTTGAAAAGATAAGAGTTTGGTAATTGATTTTGTGGATGAAATATTCAACCTAGAATTAACCCAAATCCCATGAATCTGAGAGAGGGCACCCATGATTGGATGCTTGAGATGATCAACAGGAAAGAGTATAATTATTTCAAATGTATAATATGAGATTCCACACTAGCAAAACACATGGTTCCATATGTATACCTATGCCCTAAGGTCATCACTCTCTATGTAGAGAGCTATGATTTCAACACTGGTATGATCACAAAAAATACCTATTTAAAGGTTAAGATCAGTGTATATTGAAGGGGGAATCCACTCTTGAAAGGTATATATTTAGAAATAACTCAAAATATCACCTATTAATACCTTCTATATAAAGGAAAATTGTGCTTGTTCTTTGAAGGAAAAATCTACTTTTGTCCTTATTTGAAATGTATCTCTTAGGAGATACCTTGAAGGGGAAATACAATCATGTGCATGTTTGAAATGTATATCCTAAGAGACACCTTAAAGGTATTAAAAAATATTTATAAATATCACTTAGTAGTGCTTTATATGCAAAGGAAAATTCTACTTATTCTTTGCAGGAGAAATCCACTCATGTTCCTATTTGAAAGGTATCTCCTAGAAGATACCTTAAAGGGGAAATCCTCCCACTAATTATGCCATGAATAAATCCTACTCTGAATCCCCTGCCCAAAAGAAGTATAAAGTTCTAAATACTAAGGAAATAAAGGGGCCTTGAAAAGATAAGAGTTTGGTAATTGATTTTGTGGATGAAATATTCAACCTAGAATTAACCCAAATCCCATGAATCTGAGAGAGGGCACCCATGATTGGATGCTTGAGATGATCAACAGGAAAGAGTATAATTATTTCAAATGTATAATATGAGATTCCACACTAGCAAAACACATGGTTCCATATGTATACCTATGCCCTAAGGTCATCACTCTCTATGTAGAGAGCTATGATTTCAACACTGGTATGATCACAAAAAATACCTATTTAAAGGTTAAGATCAGTGTAGACAACATTAGGGGAATGATTTATCTCCCATAATAAACCAATTCCACTATCTATAGCACCAAGATCCTCTATAGTGTATAAGAATCCTTGACAAAGAGGGCACACTTCCTTAAATCTCTCCTTAAGGAAGAAATCATAGAGATTCTTCCACTACCCATGTCCCTATTGACTTTTCCCATGTAACACTTCAAAGACACCCTATCCATGTTAGCCTTTGTCATAAAGTGGTGATGTTAGTGTCATCAAAAATCCCCATGTAATAGATCTTTAATTATACTAAGATCAAAGATAATAAAGAGATGAAGGTTCATCTCATTGAATTACTCAAAATCCAAGAGTCAAGGGAGCTAGCAGGGGATGCAAGGATTATTCGACAACAAGAAATAAAGTGGTAGTTTGATAAAAGGTCACTAGATCTAGGACTCAAACCTAAGGACTTAGTCCTTAAATATGACCAAAATGTTTTTAAACTAGGGCAACATGAAAAATTTGATTCTCTATGAAAAGGACCCTTTTGCATCATCAATGATCAATGAGAAAATGCTTTTGAACTAGAAGATATAGAGGGAAACACCTTAGAGATCGCCATTAATGAGATCAACTTGAAGCATTTAATTTGAATTCCTACCATCCCATGAACATATTAGATATTTTATTTTCACCTTTATTTTGTTTACCCTCCTCATCATTATTTTCCCCCTTGTTTTCCTTTGTTATTTATTTTTCAAATAAGTACCATTGACACAAATGACTACTAAGATCACCATGCATCTTCTCCTGAATCTCTACACATGTTCAAAACACTCTCTAAAAGATTGTTATCTACTCATTTCCCCTATCATTATAGTCAAGATGATCCATTATTCATGGTTCCCCATAAGGATCAACGTAAATCTTCTATGGTAATGCTTCAATCATTTGTGCTAATCTTATCATTTATGGTGGTGCTCATATTTAAATTCTCTATGATGAATTGCCTAGTGGCACTAGTGTATAAATCCATCCCTTCCCACTTGGAAGTAATCATTCACCATTTTTAAGTTTGAAGAGAGCATCAAATAATTGAATCAATTAGAAGGAAGCTTAAAAATTGAATGGAATGAGAAAAGGCATCGACCCAATTTTCCCAAAAAAGGAAGACAATTATCTTGAGAGTCAGTCTTCATCCTCTTGGGCGATGGAAGATTCTACATTCTCTTTAGGAAGTAAGAACGACCATCGAAGTAGAGAGCTCATGGCTCAATTATCAAAGGATCCCCTCCTCCTACATACACCATGATAAAATCCAATGCTTCAACCACTACCCAAGCAAAAGGAAAAGTTGTGAATACCTTTCCAACCATGAAGAGACCCTAAAAAGATATATATTTGGTGGTTGACTCAATAGATGACACTTTCAATCCAGACTAGGACCATAACCCTAAAAATCTAAGGGAGGGAACTCATGCTCATAATCTTGAAAATATTATTGGGAAATAATATCCCTCCTTCAGATGTAAAATTTGGGACTATGAATTAACACAACACATGGTGCCCTATATGAACCCTTGCCTTGAGATTGTTACCCTCTACACCAAAAGGTATTATTCCTAGATTTATATAATCATAAGAGGTGCCCATCTTAAGTTCAAGATTGGCACAGATAATATTAGAGTAATGCTTAGACTCCCATATGATGTTAATGATATCATATGTAGCATTGAGATCTTCAAAATCATCTAAAACTCTAAAGTGGAAGATAAAAAACATTTTTTTGGATCCCATCTCAATAAAAAGATCATAGAGTTGACTTTCATGCCCTTACACCTATTGGTTTTACACACATAACATGTAAAGGATACCCTATCCATGCTAACATTTATCTTAGGTATGGATGTTGATGTCAACATCAAATAATTCTAATTGGGAATGATCTTTCTCATGACCGTGCTAGACAATGTGGAGAATTTCTAGTTGGATTTCACTAAAGCCATCACTTCCATCATGAGAGAAGAGCTACAAAATTTCTTATTAATAAGTACCTTCTAGTATCCATCTTACCTTAAGCACTTAATATTATACCAACACTCAAAGTTCTTCTCCAAATATATTCAACTGAACACCACAAACATGGATGTTTTCCCCAACATCACTGCCCTGATCACTATATAAAACCACATCCTATCAATCATGATAGACTAATATGAGTTCTCAAAGTGGTTTACGGATCCAATTCTCATGGATCTTATTACACAAGATGGCATCCCCTAAATGGTAAACGAACAACAAGCATGGATCGAAGGTAGCAGGGTCATAGTTGATTGGTTCTAGGGAGACCATTTCTCATTCATTCAATTATATGGGTTTATGGGGGAGCCTTTATGACTCCTCATATGCTAACTAATAAGACCTTGAAACTCATGTTTTAATGATAGATCAATAACATGGACTCCCTCTATGGGGTAAAAAAGATGAAAAATTGGCTATATGACATTACTTTTTCAAGGGATGGCATCATGGTGTAGAAAAGGCACCAAGAATATCTCCTCATAGCTAGTAAGTAGAGCTAGGCCTAGACTTGATAGATTATAGATGGGATTGTCACCCACTAGGATATATAACAAGATGAAAGCTAGCTAGTGCACTTGAGCATCAGACCAAACTATATCTAGAGCAAAGGAGGTCATGCAAAGAAGATATCTCTCAAAATTATGTGGACTTGGTCTTGATCTCTCAAGACATCCCTAAACTATGGGAGTATTTTTATGATAAGGTCTAATATTTTGACCCCATAAATAATCTATTTAGGATGATGAAGTAGTGGCTAAATTCCTTTGGCTAGAGCAAAGAAAAGAAGGCTATATTTCTAAAATACATATATGATCTCATCAGACAACACATTTCTTTAAATGAAGACACCTAGGATGATAAATTTGAAGATCTATGGGATGAGGCCGACCTAAGAGAGAATAAATATATTATGTAATGGGAGTCCACACTATAGATTAAGTTTTCTAGGGATGATAAAGAGGAAGAGATACAAAACACCAACATGGCCATCATCCCTACCCCCTATACCATGGCATCAAAGTAGCATCAAACACCCTTGGGCACCTCATGATTGGGTCATCTCAGCTCAAGTGAACTAAGGCACCAATTTCTAACCCACCAATGGCCCCTCTGTAGAAGAAGACCCAACTTATCTATCCTCTCTTTTTTACCTCCACCTCTTTTGTTACTTCTCCATTCCCTTCCATAAATATAGTACATGTTACGGTGATATATACCACCCAATCAAGCACTCCAACTCTTCCTGTCACCCCTTCTTTAGCCTTGACATCCCCACTATAATTTGTAGCAATTCCCACTACCCAACTCGACACTTCATTTACCCTAATCTTCTCCTCATCCCCTCATCCCACTAGCACATCTAACCCATTCTCTTCCACCTTTCCCATGTCTTCCCTCATTCCTTTTTTACTCCCCCATAATCATCATCCACCTCATCTTCACTCATCATATAGTCACCATTCTCCCTACCCTATGGGATCTTAGCATTTTCAATTTTATCCCTTTTTTTTCATTCACTCACGTCCATAAGAGTAGAGTCTACTACTTCACATCATCAGCTAACCATCCCATTCACACTACCTCAAGGAAACCCTTTCATAGATGAAATCATCCAAGTGTCAGATCAACTTTAGAAATAGATTAATTTAGTGAGTGTGGATCATGTAGCCTAGATGGAAATAAGAGGAGAAAATGGGCCAAATTTGAAGCCCAACCGCACATGTAATTATTTTATTACCGTAGATAATAGTCCCTCCTAGTTATCAATTTGACCCCTTAGGTAATTAAGCCTAAGAATATATGCAACTAGTGGATTATAGGATCCACGTCATTGGGTTTAACCTCAGATAAGCCTGAGCCACTAATAGGGTCAAGCTTATGGAGGCAATATAGAGGTTAGTAACTATGAAATACAACAAGTTAGCCCATTAGGTGGAGAAAGTCAAGTAGGATCTAATCAAGGTCAAGGCCATGGTTGAATGTCTCAAGGTTGAGGCTAAAGCTAAAGATATTTACCTTAACTAGGCAAGAGCTAACCTCCAAATCCACATCACAATGGAAAGGTTCCAGGTCAAGGTTGATAAGTAGATGGGCACTGAGACTAGACTATAAGAGGTGAAAGAGGAATTGGATATAATTTATGAGAATCTCTTTGATGCAGAGTGGGAACTCTAACTACTCCAAAACTTGACACAATAAGACTCCTTCATTAAAGACTAAGAGATTGAGAGACTAAAGAATGACCTCACCACTTGACCTCACGGCATAGAAATCCTTCCCATGATCCAAAAACTATATAGGCCTTATTGGGAATGAATCAAGGTAAAGGCAACAAGCCTAAAATCAATAGTTGTTTTTATCATTGACATATAGAAGCTGACATCCCAAGTGAGCTCATCTATAAACTAAGTGATCACCTTTATCACCTGTAAGGTTATAGGTGCACAATTCCTAGTCTAGAAGATTTAAAGCACCTATTTTGAATATTTATAGCTATAAGTTATGGCCGACCAAAGGCAAGTGGTGGTAAAGGTGAATGAGTTCCTAAGCTACAATAATGTAGTAAATAAATGCAAGGTATTCCTTACTACCCTAGAACAAGTGGTCCAACAAAGGAAGGGATGCATAGAAAAATTGGTCTAGTTAGGGATCCACTATCCTTTGTGGACTATCAATATAATTCTCCTTGAGGATACATTCAAGAAACTAATCAAACAAAATTAGAATGACCAGTCTATTTTTATGTACCTTAGTCAAACACCTAATGCTTCCAAAGTGGAGAAGATTTTTCACCCACTTGCCTAGATGGAGTTTTATATAATGGTGGTGGTTGAAATCTTGGTGAACATCTCCTTTAAGAAGATATCTAACTTGGATAGAGAATTTGAGTCTCTCATTAAAAGGACCCAACCAAAGGAGGAAGAATGGGTGCCCTTGCAAACAGCCCTATAAAATTTGTAAAATTCAATCTTTCCCCCATTTTTAAATACTTTTACATTGATTAGTCTGAGCACCAAAGTTTTTTGGGTTTTTCCATTTATAGGTGGACTCCCATATGAGACACCAAGAACTATGGATCATAAATCCACAAATGACAATTTTGGAGTAGTTCAAGTTATGACCTTGAATTTTCTTAGTAGTAAGTAGCTCCTTAGTGCCTCTGGACTTTTCCTCACTTTTGACCCCTTTTTGTCTTTAATCCCCTTTCCCTAGTTTTCTTTTTGTGAAGTGACAACCTCTTCCTACTATCTCCATTCTCATTTTTCATTCTCACTTTGGAATGGAATTTTCTTAAAAACTTCATCCAATTACTTCCCATAAGGAAAGATTGGTGGAGTCTACAAATAAGAGCTTGATCTGACTAATCAAGAGAATGGGTAATGATAAGCAAAAAAACTGATACATACATGTGAGAATATTTCTATGTGTAGATCACATCACCACAAAACAAATTTTGAAAACTTATTTGTACGAGAAGGTAGGCCTTCAAAAACTGTAGGTTTTTACACCTTTTACCCAATTTTGTAATTTTGCTTCGACTAGTATAAGTATTAGAGTTTTTTTTGGATTCCCTTGTGAGGCCAAGAACTATGGATAAGAGATCCACATTTATCATTTTAGATTAGTTCATTTCTAGATTAAAACTTGTTATGCAGTTAACAACTCCTCATCACCTTCCAATAGCCTCCATTTTGGTCTCTTTCTTCTTTGGTTCCACTTTTAATTTTTTTCCAAGTTCCAACCCTCATTCCCTTTTGATTCATAGTATCCTGGTACTCATCTGGCTCAAAGAGACTTTTATCTCACTCTATATAAGCTCTAGCTTGACACATGTCACCCATATACTCATTCTCACCAAGGAGTCCCTAGTCCCTCTAGAGAAGCACATCTTGATGTGTGTCATTTGTACACTTTCCTGAAAGCAATGTTGGGTTTGAAAATCTTAGAAGAGCACCATTTGACAAAGGTGTGGGTCCCTCTTCATGATTAAATATTTTAAAGCCTTTAAACTTAGCTTAAAGTATAGGCTGATGATTTTTAGGAGGATTAAGGCCATTGGGAGCATCATAGAATGGATAAACCTAGAAGAGAACACATGGGATCATCTTGGGATCCTCACCTATATATTGTAAGCTTTTCCCATTTAGAAGGTGTTGGATATCATTTTTACAAGTTATCATATTTTTATTCACCATTGTAATAGACTATGAATAGAAGATGTTAGAAATTTATATATTATGCATCTCATGGGTGTGAAAGGTTGCTTTGTATGTCCCCCCTTGTGACCTTTTATACTTAGTCTCCATCTACAATGAAGAGGATGTGATGTTATGTGTTATTTGGGTGGGAAATTTTTATATCTATCTTTTATTTATTTTTTCTTCTATAATAGGGGAAATTCACTCTTGTGCATGTTTGAAAGGTATCTCGTATGTGATACCTTGAATGTATTACAAGGTCATTCAAAATATCACCCAGTAGTGCATTCCATGTAAAGGAAAATTCCACTTGTTCTTTGAAGGAGAAATTCACTTTTGCACCTATTTGAAAGGTATCTCTTAGGAGATACTTTGAAGGGGAAATCCACTCTATGCATGTTAAAGGGTATCTCCTAGGAGATACTTTGAAGGTATTACAATGGCCTTGAAAATATAACACATTAGTGCCTTCCATGTAAAGGAAAATTCCACTTCTTCCTCAAACAAAAATCCACAAAATGGACATTAGGACAAACAAATTAGGCTATGATTTAATCTTTATTTGATCAACCAAAATCTAATAAAAGATAAATTTAACATTGAAGAAAAAATACCCTAAGCATTTTAATTTATAAATAAAATTCCATTGAACCTGGAATATAAATAAACAAGAAACATTAGAAGGGTAAAACCATGATCATCTGAAAACATGTCCATTAATCTAAATGAGAGTTGGGAATAATGTACAACTAAAATAGGTGTGAATGATCTCCAAATTATAAAATGTCACTTGGTAGTGAATGATATTCATTCTTACAGATAATAGGTTATATTAAATTAGGGCTTGGGAACATAGATTAAAGTTTTAAACATGATAAAATGATCGTGACATGAAAATAGTTTCATAAAATCAATGTCTTAGGGAAATTGTCTTGGGAAAACTATATCATACACCATAAAAGTAATAAAAAATAGCCCAAAGGGTCCTTACAAAGAAGGCCAAAGGGCACTTCTCATCGAGGAAAGATTTGGAGTAAAATTCTTGAAGGCCAAAGTTCCAGTCTAAAAAGGATGAAGGTTACTTTCAAAAAGCCTGAAGGGTACTTTAAAAAAACCCAATGGGTAATTTAAAAAAGCCTAAAGGGTAATTTAAAAAATATTGAAATATACTTTTAGAAGGCCCAAATTTCACTTCTCATTGGGGAAAGGGACTTGAATGGCCTTTTTATCATCAACCATCTTTCTTTATTTTTTCCCCTCCCTTTGTTGTGTACTTTTACAAATAGGTTTTGTTGGCATAAGTGACTGACCTGTTCATCATGTATCCTTTCCCCTAGTTATTTTGAAACCCTAAAAACATTCTCTAAAATATGGTTATCTATGAATTTTACCTGACACTAATATCATACACTCCATCATGTGCAAATTCCCATGATGATCATCATAAATCTCTAGTGTATGGCTCTCCAAGTTTATGTTCCACCCCCATTATTTATGAGGGAACCCCTTTCCAAAAAAATCATATGATGGACACACATAATAGTGGTAATAATGCATAAATATCTCCTTTCTCATTTTGATCCAAGTACTTGACACTTTGTGATTTTGAATCAAGCATTGAGGAATCAGGAAGGAAAGAAAGGGAGTTTGTAGGATCAATGGGGTAGTAACCATCAATCCATTTTAATAGAAAGAAGCAAAAAAAAGGTCATTAAAATAGATACAAATATGGAGGCCTTTATGTCCTCATTCGATAGTGGTAAGCATACTTTAAAGCCAAGAACTTATAGTTTAGGTAGCAAAGGAGATCCTACCTTTAAAAAAATAATGGACAAAGCCTATACTTTAGCCCCTACTCAATCAAAGGAGAAGGTCCATATACCAGACCAATGAATAGGGGACCCTACAAATATTGAGATTTAGTAAATGATTTCATGGATAATATATTCAATTTGAAATTGGACTAAAACCCCAAAAATTTGAGAGATGATGCTTACACCCAAATTTATAATAGGGTAAACAAGATAGATTATAATGCCTTCAAATATAGATTATGAGAAATCATGATACCATAGTACATGTTTCCTTAGGTACACCCATGCCGTAATATTATTACTCTTTACCTAGGAAGATATCATACTGACACTATAGTGATCACTAGTAATACCCACTTAAGGGTAAAAATTAGTGTAGATGATATCAAAGAGATGATTTTGCTTCCTTATGACCCCAAATCCATTATCTATAACATTGATAACCTTAGTCTTATGTGGTATTCCCAAGTCAAGGATAAGGGGGTTTTATTATGACTCTACTCAAATACAAGGTCATCGAGATGCCTCCTTTACCCATGCCTTGGTTGACCTTTGCCATGCAACATCTGAAAGACACTCTGACTATGATAGCTTTTGTCTTAGTTATGGACAAAGATGTTAATGTCTATTAATTTTAGCTAAGGGCACTCTTCCTATTCACATCAAAATAAAAGGGGTAGGAATTTAGAATGGACTTTGTTAGAGCCATTACTTGTAACATGTGGAATGAATTGGAGAATTTATAAATAATGAGTACCTTCTGGTACTCATCCTTACACATGCACCAAATCCTACACTAGCATCCCATTTTTTTCCAATTATCTCTAACTTAACACCTCTGATACTAAGAATTTTCCCCATATAGTGGCCTTGATAATAGTATAGAATAACATCTTATCAAATACTAAGGAATACTATGATTTCTCAAAGTGGTTCATAGATCTAGATCTTATGGATCTTAGTCAAATGGTTGACACTTCTAGGATGTCAAATTATCAAAAATCTTAGATCTCAACCAAAAAAGTCCTAGATGACTAGTTCTAGGGATCCTAATTCTCTTTCATATGAGTATATCATATTAAATTAGATCCCTTTCAGCTCCCCTGCATATTGATAGACAAAACCTTAGGCCTTTAGTTGGCTTGCCAACTTGTTGTGGTTGACCTTTTCTATAGGGATAAAAAGAAGAAAAAGGGTATATATGATGTCCCATTCTCAAGGGGTAGCATCACAATGAAAAAATGCATTAGGGGTGCCTTCTTGCAACTAAGCTAGCATAACTTGGCCTTAATTTGATATATGACAGATGGAACTATGATCCAAAAGGAGACATATCCAAATAGAAGACCACCAATGCTCCCAAACATCAAGGTTATCCCTACTTGTAGCAAAGGAATTCACCTAAAGAGAACATACCCAAAAATCACGTGGATCTAGTTTAGATGTCAAAATACACCCTTAAATTTTAGTTATCTTTTTATCATAAGGTTTACAAATATTACTTGACCTAAAATTTATCAAAGAGAATGAAGGTAATGCTCACCTAATTAACTTGTAGCATGGATAATAAATATTACTTCATCAAATATAGGTTTAAAAATGATAAACCATCCAAGGGATTATATGATGATGACCATGATGAGAGGTTTGAGGATCTCTAGGATGAGTTTCATCTAAAAAAGGTTGGTTTTGAGGAATAATCTAACCTAAGTTTGAGATGGGGGGATGAATAAGAATAATACCCTATCATGGATGAATAATGGGACATTCCCCGAGAATAGGAAGCAAAAGAAACAAAGCCAGTGACCACCCAAGAGCCTTCAACGTGGCTGACTCCCACACCTTCAAATCCCTTAACCCCAAAACAATAGTAGGATCCCCTTGAGTACCTCATGGTTGGGTCATCAAAGATCAAGCACATCAATCCACCCATTTTTAGCCCTCCATTATCTTCACCTATAAGAAGATCCACTTTGTAGATCACTTACTTTTCACCTTTGCATCTTTCTCCACTACCCTATCCCCCTTTACAGCTCTATAATATATTGGTTGTGACATCATATACTTCCCAACCAAGTGATATGGATCTCATGTCACTTAATTATATACCCTAGTAGCCCCACTATAAGTTATATTATCTTCCATTACTCAACTTGGTACCACTTTATCCCCAATCTCCTCCTCATCTAGTCAACCTATCATCAGGCCTAACCCCTTCTCTTTTGTTATACCTATCTCCTCCTACACCCTTTCCTCACTCCCCCACCTTTATTTTATATCTTATTCTCCCTAGTGATGCAATCCTCATTCACCTTGTCCCATGAACTCCCATATTTCTCCCCTTCAACCCTTCACTTTTAGTCACTCTCCTCCATAGGTGTAGGGACCACTACTTCATATTAGCAATTAATTATCCCATTCATTCTTCCATAAGGGACCTCTTTTATGGGAGAGATCATTCAAGTGTCTAAAAAGTTCTAATAGTTTGTGGATGTATCAAGCATAGCCTAAAAGGCCCAAGTGAAAATTAAAATGGTAAAACAAGACAAAGATTTTACCCAAGCTCACATGCAGTCATTTTATGACCCAATACAATAATCTCTTATGATCGCTCACTTGACTCCCCAAGTAGTAAATCCCCTTAAATAAATGTAACTAGGGGACTATGTTATCCAAGCTATTAGCCTGAACCTCAATTAATCCTAACCCACTGATAGACTCAAACATATGGAGGAGACATAAAAGTTCATGATAATAGACTATGTTAAGGTGTCCTATTAGCTAGAGAAGAATAAGATAGAGCTCTCAAGAGTAAAATCTACAGTCAACTACCTCAATATTAAGGTTAAGGCTAAATATAATAACCTCAATACTGCATGGCTAGAGCTAAAGGGAAATATCTTGAATGAAATCTTCCATGTAGAAGTTGATTCATGTATAAAGATAAAGACCAAGTTGTAAGTATAAGGGATGGATTTGGATGAGATATACCAAAATCTCCATGATGAAAATTAGTCATATCAACTATTTTAAACTAGGCACAATAAGACTCCTCAATCAAGGACTAAGATATTGAAAATTTGAGAAATGACCTCATAACTTACCCCTAGGCTACCAGGATCCTTCCCATAGTCATGTAGCTATACATATCATATTGGGAAAAGATTAAATCTATGGTGGAAAACCTAAAGATAACACTAACCTTCATCACAAAGATGTAGAATCTATCTTCTCATGTGAACACATTTATTGATCAGATGATTTCTTTTATCTCTGTGAAGGTCTCAGAGTCATAGATCATTGTTTAAAATCTCTATAATATTTCTCCAAAATAATTAGTGGTAGAAGGCATGACTAATGCAAGGTAGGTGGTGGTAAAGGTAAATGAGTTTTTAAGCTAAAATAAGGAAAAAAATAAGTGTAAGGTATTGCTTAATGCCTTAGATCAAGCAACCCAAGAAATATGGGTACATATAGAACAATTGGTCTAGCTAGGACTCCCCTCCCATGTCTCAAAAAATAATAGTATCTTCCCCAGGGATTAGATCAATGCATTGCTTGATCAAAATTAGGAAAACCAAAACATCTTTGTGATTCTTCATCAAACACCTAATACCTCTGAGGTGGAAAACATATTACACCCACTCACCCAATTAGAGTTCTAGATAGTGGTGATAGTTGAAGGCTTGAGAAGAATATTATTTAGGGAGATGATATATTTTTATAAAGTTTTTAAGGATCTCAACAAAAAGACCCAACCAAATGAGGAGTCAGTGCCTTTACAAGTAGCCCTATAAAAGTTATATATTTTTGCATCTTCTCTCTTTTGTATTTTTATTTTATCTTATCTGAAAACTATATTTTTTTGTTTCTCCTACCCATAGATAGATGCCCTTTTGATTCATAAGGAACTATGGATTGGAAATCTATTTTTTTTCATTTTTGGAGTAGTTCATTTCTTTCTTTGGGCTCACTCGGTATCGACATGGTTCCTTAGCACCCTCTGACAAATCACCTTTTAGTACTTCTTCTTCAGGCTCCATTTCACAATTTTGACAAGGTCATATCCTTTGTTCACCTTTGACACATGGTATTTACATGTTTAACCTCACCAAAATAGTCTCTAACTACTCTAAAGAAGTGCCTATGTGAATGTGTCATCTTTGCACTTACCCAGGAGGTGTGTTGGTTTATCAAGTATTTAGGGAAGTGCCATTAGAGGATAGTGTGGGTCCCCCTTTCAAGAAATTTTTTTTGAAACACTTTAGGCTTTGACTAAGGTGTAATCATTTTATTTTTGGAAATAAAAACCATTAAGTGTAGTATAAGTGGGACATCTCTAGGAGCAAATACATGACACCACCTCATTTCTCCCAAGAATAGTGGTCTTAACAGAATAATGTAGCTGATCTGGAAGACAATTTCAATCATGAAGTTGAGACCTCCTTTCAGTTGTAATGACATTATAATGGTCATAGAGAGGGAATCCCCAAGTTTCTCTTCTTCTAGTGTTTGCCTCACCTATTTATTCAAAGCTCATTTCTTTTGTAAAGGGCAGTTAGCAATCATTTTATTTCTTCACATTCTCATTTTTATGGACAACCACTATAATAGACTAGGATAGTAGCAATTAACATTTTTCTATTCTATAACCTTATCAATCATAATTTCATCCTACATATTTAAAGCTTTCCATAGGAACCTATTTGTTGAGAGTGAGAGTTTTATGCATCAATAGCATTAACTACGAGATTCATTCACGAGTAACTTGAAATATCTCCTAGGAGATACCTTAAATAAATTACAAACCTCAATAACTTTGGGCAAGTTCATACTCGAGGTAACCAATAGGACATTCCTATGAGGGTCTTCTAATACCGTCATGAGTAATTTGAAGGTATTTCCTAAGAGGTAGAAAAAGCATGTTCACAGGAGGACCTAAAATTCACTCCTATGGATGATTGAAATGTATCTCCTAAGAGATAAATTCAATGCACCTATTGATGGGTGTTTTGACACATATTAGAAACATACTTCCCCTCATATTTCTCCTTTGAAATAGATGTTTGTGGATTCCTTTGCCCATTTGATTATATTCACTAGTGCACATAATTTATTTTTGATTTGGTCATACCTTATTAGTTAAAGTGTGATTTAATGTATATATTGTGAATATTGAATATATATTTTGTATTATATTTTAGAATTAACATTTGTTGATATACATTTAATCACTATTCAAACACAAAAAAAATCATGAATCGATGCAATATACAACTTACATTTTAAAAAATATCAATATTTAAATCATTTCAATTGCTTTTTAAAATATCTTCAAGTGAAAAAACAATTACCACACATAAAAGGTATAAGGTGGCCTCATTCAAAGAGAATTTGGATAAAAGATAGAACAAGTCCTCACTCTAAGAGCATTTGGATAGAGTACCATATGAAATACCAGAACTAAAATTAAATCCATATAAACATCTTCCATTTTATTATGGTGACAAATACCTCTTGCTGATTGGTATTTTGAATTTTTAGTCTACCAAACATGCATCCAGATATATACTTATTTAGCACTACATCAGGAAAAGAATATTCTCTAATAGGAATAATCTTGGCCTATATGATAAGGATTAACTTGAATATTCCATTCAATTCCAACTATAATTATGGAATGGAGAAGAGGGAATTCTTTGTCGAGTTGTAACTAATTTTAATAAATTTGCACCTAGTAAAATAGAGAAGAAAACCCTGACTATTTTATTGAATCAAAAAAAGTCCTAGAAGATATGATGGAGAAAAAAACTATAAGGTTCAAAATTACAGATGGACATGACATAATTACAACACAACAAACAATTATTTCAGAGGAGGAATACAATTCATAGTCATTGAGAAATAAATGTTGTCTTAGAAGGGCAAGATTTCTATAAACTTATACTCCATTCCATATTGTGCATAAGGATTTATTTGTAGAAAGATTTTGATCTACATGTGACCTTATCAAATTGAGAGGTTGAAATAATCTTGAAATAGGGAATAAAAATATAGAAGAAATACATGAACAAGATAAACATTTATTCACACAAATGAACTATTTAGCACAACTGTAGGAGATAAAATGCCTTCTTTTCATGGAACAACCCATTTGAGATTGTTTTGATAAGGTGTTTAATTTTTTTGAAAGTGGTACTTTACCTAGTTCAGATAAAAAATATTTAAATTTTATTGGTATGATATTACTTAGAAATATTCAAGGCATTTTAGACAAACAAAAAGTAAAACTAGCAAATTTATTTGAAAAGGGGTTTATTTCCTTCTTGAAAACCTCTTGGGTACAACAACATGGATTATTGGTGTAAAAATGTGAAGCTAAAAAGTAAAATATTATCAAAAATTTTAGATTATTTTAGAAACCATGATACGACACTACCACCAGACCAAACAATCACACTTGAAGAGGTAATAGAGCATTATAAAATTTCTACAAAATTGTTTGATGATTTGTGTGTCTTGAATTAAGATATTTAAAAAAGAAAATAAGGCTGGGAAACATTATCTCAAGATTCATTAAGCATATTTAAAATTTATCTACATAATGATGGAATTTAGCTTCCTGAGACAGATATAGAAAGATTCAGCTACCATTATTGGCTCCCTTGTCTTTGGCCATCCATTTTAAAATATTTTAGTGAAAAGTTCATTCTTGGTTTGAACATCGATTTTATAATTATTGATCTTCTAAATCTCATATAAGTTTTTAAGGAAGAACATATTCACCTTTATCTTCATGCATTGATTGAAAAAGTTATTATCAGGTCCTTCAATGTATTCATCATCCACAAACTAGAAAATTATCCTGCCATTCAGACCTCTCTCAAGAATTTATGTGTTGGTGATTTTTATTAAACGTAAGATAAAGGTGTCATATTATGTGTTCTAGATAGTTATGGATTTGATTTGACACATATTATAAGTATCAATTTTTGTTTGGATCAAGCTCATTTTTAGCTGCAAGGTTTCTACTTCCATTCAAAACAAAGTAGATTACATGATGGTTTTGACATCTATAAATATGTACCAACATTTTAAATTATTGGTTCACACAAAATAGGAAGGCCATTAAAAATTTAACTAGGTACCATAATTTGTGAGACATTTATCTCTACTTTTAATGATCCATATGCATGTGATGTGCTAGGGGTATATACAAGAGATAGATTGGTTTTTGATTTTACAAAATTTTAAATAAATTTATATTACATTACATAAACTAAAGAAAAATTATTTTTAATGTTCAATTTCAAATTTGTTTGAAAAATTTAGAGAAACTAATACAAGAACAACCACTTTGATCAGTACTAGGTGCATAACATTTTTAATTTATTTTATAATCATGCTTAATTTTCCAAATATAATATCTTAACAATATTTTAGTGTGTACACTTTATTTTTCCAACCTAACTTATCAATATTTTGGTGTGTAGAACCAATGGCATTGCATGCAAGTGAAGAAACAATAATAATGGAAAATCATATCAATGAACATGACACATCATAAGTTAAAGAAGATAACATAAGATCATCAGTATTTTTTCAATTATATAATTTTTTATTTATCAATGATTCATAATACTAACACAATATTTCTTCATCTATTTATGTCTCAATTAAAATAGTTCACAATGCAGCTTTAACACTTTGTGTCTACAACACAACAATCCATGACATAGCACAATAGGTTGGTGCCTCCACGAAAATAATATAAGTTAAAACTTTACAACAAGACACATTTTTAAAATACAAATATCAAATCAATTGATTATTAATGAGAATTTTTAGTTATTATATTATATAATACCTTGTGGAGAATAAAGAACCAAAGTTTCAGTGAAAGAATGCACACATACAAACTACAAAAAAAAGTGAAAACCCCTTTCAATAAATGCATAATTATATAATTTCATACAAGTATATAATATATTAACTATATTTATTTATTTAAACACATTACAAATAATTTTTTCTTCATGGAAAAGACATTGTAGAAGACAATAAAATATAGACTTGCATCAGCTTGAGATTTGAAAGTGTGGTTCATTTTATTGTTGTTTAGACTGAATGTGGTTGTAGTCAGCCATTCAAATGTTGTTTAAAAGTTTGATTTACCCATTACAATGTTGTTTACATTTTTAGTTTACCCAATATAAAATAACACAATATGTGTTATACTATGTCTTCAATATAATAAATTTTGATGTAGAGTATCCGTGTTTTCTTTATCAATAGAAAATAATGAAGTATATTTTGCTAAAAATAATTATATTACTATTGATTCAAATAGTTTTTAATTTGACATGTCTTATTGGAAGTATATGATGGGGGTTCAACTATTAAGGTGTATTAAATTCATTTGAATTTAGTGATAATGAACTACGTCTTAGAAAAGTAAATCCTATTTTGTTTGCTATGATGTAATACATAAACATATACATATGTATTGGTATGCACAAGAATAGTTGATACTTTCATTATTACAATAATATAGTTGTTGGTTGATCAATTTTAAATTCCTATCAATGTCTATGAGAAATGATTTATGGAAAAATTGGATTGATTTAGATTATGATACATTCATGGTCAAATTATAAGGATTCAATATGAACTTTTGTATGCATATGTGTGTTACAAAATTGTAAATAGAAATGGTATATCCATGTATAATGAGTATTATATTTACAATGTGGCTGAGCATGTACTTATTTCTATATGTGTTTATATTAATCTTTATAGGATTTAAAGAAATGGAAAAAAAAATGAATAAAATGAAATGCATTATGTTCTTATGCTTCAATAATAAATGAAAATCAAAATCACATCAACAATCATTCTAGTAACATGTAAAATATTTTCTTAATTTTTTGTATGTTATATCTCTTATAATATAATATAGTTAATAAATGGTTCATTTATTTTTTAACAAATTTTAGACATTTCAAAGAAGGATCTAAAGCCGACTGCTAAAAAACTATTGATGTTGGGGTTAGATGAGTTATTATTTGTTGTGCATAAAACAAAAGATATACAAAATCATGATATAGGAAAAAAAGAAGGTTATCAAATTAAAAATATGTCATACAACATTTGAGATCATTCAAATTAAATTTTAAAGGTTGTATTGCAATCTTTTTCTTATGTTGGTATTTGGTCAATGATAGAGGACAATCATTTGAGGATACTCATTCAATCCATGGGTTACACAAGTTCAAATTTCATATTTGTTTGGTCGAAATATATTCTAAGCCATTAAATATAAAGAAAAATAAATTAGATAAATTTATTTTTAAAGGGACCTTCAGAGATGATCTTTTAATTACCAACATGTTGTTCATTGATTTTAATTCTTAGAATTATGTTACAAATCAAAAATTAAAAATGTGTTATGTTACGTCAAGTAGATATACTAGATATGGAAGCCAAAAATATGAAAAGGATTGGAGAATCAAAATGATGTCAATCATCACATTCTTGGGAGAAAGCAAAAAATCCATGCTAGTAGTTATGAACCAATGTTTAAAAATATGTAACTTCCCCTGATTATTTCAAGTGTATTTATTGATTATAAACTATAATTCTAGTAATAAACATTATCATCAATTTCATACGAATTAATTCTAAATTATTTCAAAAATATTTCAATTAATTTCAAAATAATCAATTCTAATTTAGAATTACTCTTCTCTAGTTATTAGTGATATTTGATTTGTAGTTGGAGATTCATTAAAAGTATTGAATTAGTATATTGACACTTGCTCATTCAAAAGATCTTCCCAATGAACAACAAACAATTGTTAAGATATTTTATTATGGAGATGAACTAGATTGTTTAATATGTTTTCATCCATAGTTTGGCTAGTCAAATGGTGCCACCTATCCCAACAACAAAATCTACTTAAAAGGATCAATGATCAGTATCAAGGCCTAGAAGTCTATCATGAGTTTGAAAAGGTCTAATCTATTCGAAATGATCTGCTCCCAAATGGTTTGAAATAATCCAATTTGTTTGGAATATATAAAACATATTTATGGATAAAATATTCTCCACTCCACTTTAATGGGTATAATTTCAAATTATTTAAATATACCAATTTATTCAAAATGATATATGCTCAAATGGTTTTAAATAGTCTAATTTATTTTAAATAAACAAAATTTAATTTTGGAAAAAATCTTCTTTTGAATCACTCCAGTTTATAGGTATAGGTCTAAATTATTCAAAAAATACCTATTTACTCAAAATGATATATGTAAAAATGCTTTGAAATAATCCAATTTATTTCAAATATAACAAATTTATCTTTGGATAAAATTATCTTCACTCCACTTTAGTGGGTATAAGTCCATTTTATTTAAAATAGCCCAGTTTATTTGAAACGATCTATTTCTAAATGGTTTTAAACACTCCAATTTATTTAAAATATATTTTTGGTGAAAATTTTCTCCACTAAACTTTAATGGGTATAAGCCCAAATTATTAAAAATAGTCCAATTCATTCAAAATGATCTATGGCCCAAAAGGTTTGAAATAGTCCATTTTATTTGGAACACAAGGAAATTATTTTGGAGAAATTTTTCTCCACTCCACTTTAGTGAGTATAAGTCCAAATTATATAAAATATTCATTTTATGTGAATGAATTCTAAATAACACAAATAAATGTGAAAACATTCCATGTGTTACTATAGAATAGGAGGGTTGTCATTACATTCCCCTTCACTTATAAAAACATTGTCATTGATGTAAACAATAGAGTTATACTACCCTTGAAGCCAATAATACATAATTATTTCTTACTCCACAAATGAAAAAATCTATTTTTTTATTTTAATTTTTATAATGGAGTCATACTTTTCCAATTTAGGTCAAAGGAATCCTTAAATAAGACAAATTTTACTGATGGCTTGGTAACATCACTTGATTTTAACAATAATAGTGATTATATTTTTATAACCATATCAATGAATATCATTGCAAAAAATTCAATTTGGATGTGAAGGAAATGTTATTTATTTATTTTAGCATTAAATGTAGTTTTTATGAAATAATTTATCATAATAATCATTCTCATTTCATAAGGTTCAGTTTGTAAACATATCCATCCACATAAATGATTACAATATAAGATTTTTAAAGCCCATAATCAAGGTAGTATGTTTGAACCAATACATAGGCTAAATTAAAACCTCTTAGGATATAATAATATCACCTTAATATATTCAAAAGCATCAAAAATGGAAATAAGAAAATGCATGGAGCAACTAGAGTGGATGGAGTGACTAGCAAAGGTAATATAGAGGATGATAATGGGGATGAGGAAGATGAAGGAAAAGGATAGATGAAAAGGACTCTCCTTGAGTGGTAGCAGTTCATTAAAGGATAAATAACATGTTTAATAGCCAAGGTGACTGGTTCTGATTGGATTGAGGTGGTTATAAAAGAGCCTGCTCCAAAAAAAAAGGATGTTAGAATCTTTTCCCCAGTGTTTAGGGAAAGGAGGTGATTTTAGAAATCTCAGATGATGAGCTTGTCCATGTTGAATATGAGTAACATAATAGCCTTGTTGGAAAATTTATTTGGTCTAGACAAAACATTAATGTTGTGTGAGAATGTGAATAAGGAACATGGAATCTAAAGTGAAAGTTTAAGGTAGTTACTATTCCTAATTCCTTCATATTATTTTCCCTTTCAAATCAAGAGGATTCATTCTAATTAATTAAAAGATGAATGAAAACTTTGGGTATGTTTGGTATGATTTTAAGGAAATGACACTTTGGGTTTAATACTCATAAGGAGATTTTTATATTTGTCCCTCTATGGATTAGAATCATAACTCTTGCATTGGAGTTATGGAATGAGAACATCACTATGGGGATAATGAGATCTATTGGCTCCCCTATTTCAGTTAATTTCATGACCAAGGTAAGAATTAGGTTGGTTTTTTCAATAATCTATGTTGTTAGTTTTGAAATGGTATTACCTAGATCTATAAAGTTTATTTCAAAACTAGAAGTCTAGATTCCGAATGTTGAATATGAAACAACTGTTTAAATCTACCCAAGTTGTTTTACCTTTAGACACAAATGTGTTTTAATCAAGTAAAGAGTAAAATAGGATATGGAACTGATGGTATCAAAGTACTATGGGGTTAACCTTCACAATGTAACTATGTTCAATAGAATTGACAATAACTAAGGATTAAATTATTTATTGGTTGACACACCTACTCCCCTGGATGTAATTAGAGGTCAGGAGGGACATGGAAAGGACAATTCATATTCCATAGGATCTATGATTTTTATAAATAATGATAAGGTGTATATAACTACTTCAAAAATTACTTGTAGGGAAAGGACTAATAATATGAGGTCACTAGAAGTCCTTATCCACATTTTCTCTTAGGCTAAACATCCCTGGTAGTCCTTATTCTCAAAATAATTTGGGATATATTGCACCCCATGATGCATTGATGTAGAGATGTCTTTAAAATGGATTTATTCAAGAAGATACATATTTCTAGGAACTTAAAGATTTTTTAAAATAAATCTATCACACCAATTGAATCCTCAGTTTATTGCTTTAAATAGATCCCCACCCCTAGTATATTTGGATTTTGAGATTCTCTCTACTACTTAATAAATCAATTTTGAAACCAAAAAGAAGAAATAAGGACTAGTTAAGTTGGATTTCAGAGGGAAAAATTACAAAAAGGTAAGACCTTCATTAAAAAATAAAAAACTAGAAGTTTGAACTAGGTAATTGATCCTTTACTAGAGTTCATGGCTCTGAATATCGATTAATTCTTGATGTTTTCCTTCTGTTGTATGATTTTATTAGATCATTTTATACTTTGATTCACCCTACTAGTTTCTTAACCACTATGATGGTGTTGAGACTAGCATTTGATCCCCTTCGATTAGGTGTTACTAACATGGTAGTTGGAGTAGTTGGTGTAACTTGTACCATGTTTTTTTTGTGTCTGTTACTTTCCATGTTTTGATGGTCATTAAATTTTAATCTTGGGATATCTAGTTTGGGGGGTTGTTAATGATTTATGCATGTTGGGTTACATTCCTCAGCATTATTAATTTTTTAAGTAGCTACTCTTTTTGGGTTTTGAATAGGTGTCACTCTATATGATGTGCATGTTCTATTCTATTTTGAATACTTGTGTATCTTTGGTGATCCTGATAGTGGTAAGTTATGTTTGGGGTGTCCTTGTAGGGACCTAGGGTCACTTGTGACCGAGACAATTTTATCAATTGGTCCTTCTTGTGTGTTTCTTTTATTGATCTTTTTATATGATATCAATTGGATACCTAAGCCTTATATTATGTCTTAGGATATATTCCACACCATATTTTAAAGGTGGGTTTATATTTATTCCATGCCATCAATATAGTGAGATAATGTGAAATAAAATCAAGCATTACAATCTAAGTATTTAATCAAGTTGGATGTGATTTTTCAAACCATTTTTAAATAATTAATAAGACAATAGATGTTCAAACATTATGTTGCATAGTGTCAAGGCTAAATATAATCATGAATTACAAAGTATGGGAAAAAATTAATATATTCACATTATCTCTTGATAAAATATTATGTGGTTTTATATGAATCTTGTCATAGAAATAAAAATCATATTCAAGTATAATTGTATTCATACATAATAATGTGTTTTCACAAATAGTAAAAACACACAAATTATGATCATATTTTTTTCCATAGATAGATCCATAATTATTGATTATATCATATATCATATAATTATATATGCATTCATCAAAGAACCATTTAATTAGTTTTTTTCATAAATATGATAATATCCTCCCTTATTATTTTCCATTATAACTCATACATCTGCATTTCAATATCCAACATAACACTTTAATGAAACATAATATTTTAATAAGAAAATGATGCATCTAAACAAATTCTTAAAAATCCCATGACCCCTATCATAGCCACATGATTCAAGGCAAATGCATATAATTTCCTTCATGATATCTAGTAAGAAGTCTAGAATATTTATAATATTCCATGAAAGAAAACCATCATGAAACCTTATTTTTCCTAAATTTCATCCATCAGTCCATCCATCCACAATCTCATTCACTTCCTTGGATCCATTGATTATTAGCAAGAAAACTCCCATGGCCCCATGTTTATCCTAGAATCATAGTAGTAAACTCATTACAAATATCCACACATGCTGTAATAGTTAGCAATAACACTTGTGGGTATGATAGTACAACTTATACTATAGTCCTACATGGATTATAGGTATCCATCTCATATGATCCATGGTTATTCCATACTGGTTTAGGTAGCATATCGAATAACCCATAATCATTATCAAACTTATAAATACATTTTATAAAAAATGTATAAGCAAAAGAAAACATTTTTTCTATAGTCATGTTCATTTATAATCATATATCATTCCTTAATGATCAAAATGTATGAGAGAATAATATAATGCATTCTAACCAACCAACCACATATATGATAAGAATTTTCATCATAATTGAAGTAAGCTAATTTTAGGAAGTTATATAAATAATAATAGCCAAAATATTCATAATTAAAATTAATAGATCCATCCCTCGATGCCATACATTATATACCAAATAAGAGAAAGAATAATCTCAATTATCATCATCGAGAGAGTCGTTATGAAAATAACCCATGAAAATTATATGGTAAAGAAAATTATAAAATAAATCAATCCCCATATGTCCATAAGTATTAATACTATAGTTTTTTATAAGACAAAGATAGGATACATAGCTAATTATTAACCACAATGTACACTAGGTAGAAAAGGGTGCATAAGAAACACATGACATTTATATATCAATTATATTTTCTGCATAAAGTGACATAAGGTTTAAACATATTAAATAGTATTTTGTTTACATAAATGGACTCACACATAAAATATTTTAAGTGTTTCTTTAAAATGACAATGAACCAAGTTATATGATTTACCCAAAGATCCATATATTATGATTTTACTTTGATACCAAGTGTAACACACCCATAGAAACACCAACTTATTTTTGGTTAGTTTTTATAATAAATTATTATATTAATAAGATAACATATCTTAAATTATTAAGGTTTAACACTTGACTTTGATGCAATAATTCCATAAAAATATTCATAATTTACTTTTAATGAAAGAAAATATCATTTTGTTGAATTAACTTAACATTATCTTCTTAACAATATTATGAGGTTTTTGGTATCAACTTCCATTAAAAACATTGAGTTTCATTTCATAATTAATTTCCAATAGAAATTAAAGGGTAATTTCCATTTGAAATATGGTAAAGAATTCACAAAAATCATCACACTCAAGGGAGGGTTAACTTGTTGATCATATTATTAATCTATATTCCCTAAATAAGGCATGATAACAAATTATGTGAAGAAGTAACACTACCAATTTCAAGTGACTAGTCAATCAGACTGACTACTCTTATAGTCTTATAAAGATTCATCTATCCTTGACTAGAATGTGCTTCAATAAATTCATTAACATTAATTCAACTCAATTTTCTAGGTATTTGGCCACAATAAGATGACCAAGTGTCACCATTTCTAAGGTTAACATAAAGGTATCAAACTCCCACTATGTTCCTTCATGAATTGGTGATGATATTATTTAAGCACATAAATTTTCCCTATAGATTTTATCCCTAGGCATTGTTAAGAAAGAGAATGGTAAAAAATACACTTGCACCAATCAAGCTTGTAATCAAGAAACTTGGTCTAGACAATAATTTAACTTTGTAGTGACTTAAATATCCACTAGGAACACAATAGAATTATAGTATTAAATCCTCAAATTGAATATTGCATATGAAAGTTAAGTATAGTAGTACTTGTGGTAATTCAATGACAATTTTAAAAGGATTTTGACTTATTATTTGGTATGAGGTTCCATAAGATTTATGTAATACTAATTAATGAACAAGATTACTATGAAGATAAGAAAATACCAATAATAAAATATTATAAAATAATAACCTATATTGATTCATATTTAATGATTGAAATAATTAAAAACCATGCATAAATAAGCATCAACTCAGAATTAGAGTTGACGTGTAAAAAATTAGAACTTTTAAAATAATAAAACATGGCCTACTATTTTTAGAAGTTTTTATTTTTAGTAAATTTTTCATGCAAGAATTCATAGCTCTAAATATCTACAAGAATAAACTAAACACTAAAGTTAATTTTTCAAAATAATATCAAATGAAGTTCAAGTTGAGTTATAAAATATACAATTTCTAAATTTAGAAAAATACCTAAAATAATATTAAACTATAATTTTGGACCCCAAGATGGTCATGTAGGCATCCAAAAAATATAAAAAATGTGATATAGTCATTTTGGCATGAAGATGGGCTCAATCAGAGCTACGAATCAAAATTTATGGCCTTTATAAATTTGGTCTCTTTTGTGGCATCATTTTCCTCCGGTCAAAACCAACTAAGCTCTTATGAGTTACTTTTATTGTACTAGCACTATTTGTTCTTATCATTTTAATTCAAATCCCATTCTATAATCCATGTGTTATCTTCCTATTGTAATCCTTCCCACTATACCAAATACCTACTATGACTTCCTTGTATTGTGTTAACTAACTTCTTATCCAGAACCTGTACTATCTTTTTCTTCTTTTTTTTTTCACCAGTTGTTGCCAATCTACTTATTCTTCTTGTTCACCTTCACCATCTTCTCCATGGAAATATTATAAATCTAAAACATTAAATACTAGAGAGATATCAAAATTCTTTGGTAAACTCACTCATAATCATTTTCATTGATTTTTTTCAAAATTCTACATGGTCCAGTTTTCTTATACTTAAACTTGTTATATATTCCTTTCAAGTATATCTTTTACCTCAAGTAAACTATCAATAAATCTCCTTAATCAAATATTTTTGACATTCTTATGAAATTTTATACTACTTTATACTTTTCATTAATTTTTCTATAATTTTAGTTACCTCTTCTTGTAACTATTATATATATTCGACAAATGTTTATACATTATCACTAACTCATTCTTCATTTGGTAACTATACCAAATCTAAAACACATAATATTTCTCCCATAAAAAATTTTAAATGCTGAGTTTCCTATTGATCTATTCAATAAACTATTATGTACAAACTCATCTTGTGGTAAAGTCATGTCCCATTGCATGGACTTCTATCTAATTATGCATCTAAATTTTTTTCCCAAGATCCTATTTACAACTTCTATCTCTACAATTATTTCAGGGTGATATGCACTAGTTAATTTTATCTTAGTACCCATATTCCTCCATAATTTCATCTAAAAATGACTTAGAAATTTCCTGTCCCTATCTAATGTAATGGCTTTTGGAATACCATGTAATATCCTCAAAAAGATGTTTTACAAGTCTAGTGGCATCATTAGTTTTCTTACAGGAAATAAGATGAACTATCTTAGAAAATTTGTATAGATCAATAAAAAATGAATCATTACCTTTCAATGTGTTTTTTAATCCCAACATAAAACCCATATTGAATTTTATCCATGGTCCTCTTAGAACTAGTAATGGCATGTACAACCCTATATTTTATGCATGTCCTTTTGCCACTTGACATATCCTACACTTTACAAAATATCTTGTCACATATATATTCATATTTGTCTAAAAATACTTATCCTTAACAAAATCTATTATCTTTGTCTTACCAAAATGTCCATCCAAACCACCACTATGTAGTTCTCCTATAATATTGTCTCTTATAGACCCAACTAAAATACATAATTATTTACCTTTAAAGGGATAACCATCCTACATAAGATACTCATCATAAACATTACTTGTATCACCTATTAACATATTCATGTATTGCTCAACTATCCTTAAAAAATTTAGATCAATATCATATACTTCCTTAGTAAATTTGTATCCAACTAATTCACTCACCATAATAGTTATTAACCCCTCACCTACTCAGAGTATGAGTTACCTAATTCTACTTTCTTGATTTGTGCTCCAATACAAAATTATAACCCTGCAATAAAGACCCACACTTCATATGCCTACTATTTAAATTATTTTGAGTGTTCACATAATTTAAAGCCTCATGATCAGTAAATAGGGTAAAATCCTTAAGAAAAAGGTAATACATCTAATTTTATAAAATTTAACATCATATATAGATTACTTTGTTCTTACCTCATTCAATTTCTTACTGAAATATGTTATTAGTTTCCCTTCTTGACTCAACACATCACCAATTCCCACAAATGAAGCATCACAATCAACCTCAAACACTTTGCTAGAATTTTGTAATGCTAAAATAGGATTTTCTTTAATTTTACTCTTTAACAACTCAAATCTTTATGTTTATACCCTTGTACATGAAAATTCTTTTCCTTTCATATAATTTGTTATTTCAACAACAAGACAATTAAAATTCTTAATGAACTTTTTGTAAAAAATTGATAACCATGGAAACTTCTTACTTTTTTTATGCTCTTTGTGATAGGAAACTCAACAATTGACTTTTCATTTTATTCGTCCATTCTTACACCATTTTATGAAGCTACAAATCCAAAAAATACAAAATTGTTTTGCATAAACCTCCACTTCTTCAAATTCATATTGATCTTCTATTTTCTTAACAATTCTAATATCATTCTCAAATGTTGTATGTTTTATTATTTAGTCTTATTGAATATTAAAATATCATAAAAAAACAACCATAAATGTACCACTATATTTTCATATCACTATGTTTATCACCCTCATAAATGTGATAGGTGCATTAGATAATATGAATGACATCAACATCCTCTCTTATAAACCACCTATAGTCTTGAATTTTTTTTGTAATTCATCTCCTTCATGAAACTAAATATGATAGTATTCACTCCTTAGATCAATATTTCGTAAAATAATTTTACTCTTGTAAGAACATCGATCATATCATATAAAAGAGGAATAGGAAATCTATACTTGATTGTCATTTTATTAATTGCCCTACTATCCACACACATCCTGCACCATCTATCCTTTTTCAGAGTTATCAATGTTGGCATTACACATGGACTCATAATCTCCCTTACGATGCCTTTCCTCACCAATTTAGTAGACTATTTACTTAATTATGTATGTTCTGTTAGAATCATCCTATAGTATAGTTGATTGGGTAGACCTGATCCTAGAATTAAATCAATATGATGTTGAATATCTCTTTTTGGTGGTAAACCATCTTGTAACTCATTAGGTATAACATCTACATATTATTTTAACATTGATGTTAATTATGTTATTACTTGCATAAATTTTGGTTATTTTTTATTATCTACTAATTCATAACATCTTATCATATTCATGTCTTTGATAAATTCTTTTGTAGTTAACATGATTTCACCCTGCCCTTTTTCTTTAAGAGGTAAAAAAAACTACCTCGATACCACCTTTAAATAAATTATACATGTTCCTTTCTCCATCATGAACTCCTTTTATATCAAATTTACATGGCTTTCCCAATAACACATGGCATACATTTATTGGTATAACATCACACCATATTTCATTCTTGTAAGCTTTACTTATACAATACTTGATTAAGAACCTTTTACCTACTGTAACTTCATTTATTTTTTTAAACAATGAATATGATAAGGATTAGGATTCTTTTCACACTACAAACCTATCTTCTAAATCATGTCTTTAGAAACCATATTTTAACAATTACTAGCATTTATAATTACTTTAAATATCTTACCTCTTGAAGTGCACCATGTTTGAAAGATATATGTTTAGAACCATGCATCACCACCGTATTTATTCTCCACATTTTTTTTATTGCAATAATAATTATTCTTCTTATCATGATATTTTCTCTAATATTTGTTGTTGTAACTTTAGTATTTTTATATTTTATTTTAGCTTCAACTAAACTCACTCTCGGGTTTCTTTTTACCTCCTTTATTGATCCTGGTAGAGTGGACACTCAAAAATTATATGGACTTATTCTCCTTTTCTGTAACAAGCATAAGACCTAACTTGATTTGGAAACCATCCTCTACCACCACCATCACTTTATACTCTCTTAAATCCTCTTCCACTTTTCTAGTATTGAAACCCTTGTTGATTATCTACTTGTCTCTTTGGACCACATTATGATTCTCCTCTAGTGGTATTAAACCTGCCTATATTTTCATTAAATACGCCTTGTCCCTTTATTGGAGGGGATTTTCCTATTCTTTTCCCAAGATATGTTATTCTAAAATTCTATTTATTTTATTTCTCTTTTGCCTTCAAAGCTAATTGATAAACATCCTCTATGCAAAGTATTATATGCATGCTTGATCATATTGAATAGGAAATGTCAAACCATTTAAATACCTTTCACCCATACATTCTTATAATTCATCATGATCCACTCATATGGAAAGCTTAAAATACTCATATGTATGCTCTTGTATACTATGATCCTTCTGCCTAACATTTTGGAATCTTCTGTATAGGGTTTATGCATATTATATAAGAACAAAATTTTCTCTCATATTATTTTCCATGAGTTTATATTCTCTTTACATTTTAATATATTTATTTCTATAGGTGATCCCACCAAATTATTTCATGACCCTTCAATTACATGCATGTAAACTTTACCTTCTTATCTTCTCTCATAATTATCCATTTGAAAAAATTCTCCATGTTGTTCATCTAATCTATCAAATCCTCTGGTTTTGAAATTCCTTCATAATATGGAATGTAAACCTTGTTTCCTTAATTCCTTAATTTTAAATTTATAACCATTCTATCTTATATTGATGACAATTTTTCATGTTGATCTTCCTCATGCATAATTTCCTCTTCATTATCTATGTCATCCTCAACATAAACTTGTACTCTCCTTTATCTTTCATTCATGATGACCTTGGTCAATTTTTCCACTTGCCTCTATAGCTCTTGCATAGTTCACTTCATCTGAGTGATTTTTCCTCATCCTCTCGCCATCTCTTAGAACTCAAACATTAAAACATGTTTTGATACCAGTTAATGAACATGATTACTATCAAGACAAAAAATACCAATAGGAAAATCTAGTGAAATAATAACTTATATTGATTCATATTTAATGATAGAAATAATTAAAAGCCATGCATAAATAAGCCTCAACTCAAAATTGGAGTTGACATGTAAAACTTTGCAATTCTAAAAATAATAAAAATTGACCTATTATTTTACGAAGTTACTATTTTTAGTAAGTTCACATGCAAGCATGTGCATCTCTAAAAATATAAAAAATTAAAATAAATACTATAACTAACCTATTATATGAATGTCAATGAAAGTTTAAGTATGGTTAAAAAATATACAATATCTAAATTTAGAAAATTATTGAAAATAACATTAAACTATAATTTTAGACACTCATATGGTCACGTATGGACTCCAAGAAATATCAAAAATGTTATATGGTAATTTTGGTGTGAGGATAAGCTCAAACAGAGCTATGGATCAAAAGTTATGGCTTCTAGAAATTAATCCTCTTTTTCTACATCATTGTAATGCATTTATGTCACCAAAACAACTACACTTATGTATTCCATTTAGCAACAAAACATTGATAGAAGTGAAGGGGAAAGATACATTACATTATTAATCTATCTATCTATCTATCTAGATAATTTTTAAAAGGGTGGATCTACATGTGTTTATGAAATAATTTTATAGGGAGTAATAATTGTAGTCAAAACATAGTGATTATAGTATCATAAAATATGTTATACTTCAATTCTAATGATTTTTAAAAGAGAATATTTCATAATTTATGTAAATAAAATGGATAAAATACATTAAAATGTGTATCTTAATTTTTTAATCCATATTACAACACATAGAATGCATAATAATATTTTTCTGTATATAAACATTGTCAAAATATGGTTACATTTTACCAAGATGTAGCATATAATAAGTAAACAATATTATTGTGATATTATTTTAAATAATGCAAGATTTGTTTTGAATAAGTATCTATATAATAACATAATACAACTTTATACATTTATGTATGAAATTTATTAAACAAGTGATCCATTTTTAGGAGTTTCATAAAAGGAATATTTGTTGACTCATCTTAAGCAATGGAATGTATATCATATTCCAAGACATAGAAACAAGAATAAAAGTATAATTTTTACTTTTTATTTGAATAGATTCAAGGGATATTAATCGTTAACTAGGATTCAATATAGTGAAATAGATAATGATCATCTAGTATCCTAAGAATACATATTTTTCAAAATTTAACTTTATAATGTAGGATTATGTGTAAGAGAAACTACATTCAAGTAGGTAGGCATAGCTTATTTTTCACAAGAGGGACAAAGAGAGAATAATGACCATTCATATAAATTATTTCACAATATTATATCATGAGAAAGGGAATGATGGTACAAAATCACATAATATAATTTAATGAGATTGTCATCAATGAAAAACTATATTATTAAATTGTCTATTATCTCCCATTCAATCCCTTCCTACACTTAATCATCAAAAGGTTATGTCAACAAATTTTTTGTTTTTTTTCAATGATAGGATAATATTTTTATAATAAGCATAATATAATACATGAATATTAACTAGCATGGACTTTATCTCCTTGTAAGTCAATAATAAAATCATGAATAATATTTTTTATTTTATAGGTTAAAGTATAGATTTTGAAAGGATCTATAACATAATACATAATATATAATAACTATTCTATAGTGAGAAAACTCACTAGGTAGCCCATGAAGAAAAAAACTCCAATAGCCAACTTAAACAATCCTGCCAAGAGAAACAAACCAGTTTAAAATGAAAACTAGTCAAAAGTAAAGAGCCTTTTGTAAATCATCTATTTTCACAAATCTGCTCCACAATAATTGTAAAATAAAGTTCCTCACAGGAGGAACATATGGGGCCAAACATACTAAAGGAATCTCAACATATCAAAGGACACACATTTTAGAACTTACTACCATCTTCCATGAAATGACTGCTCGCTCAATTCATACCATGCCTTCCATGGGACTTTTGCATAGGGTCCCCCTAAATGGAGGGTCATGCTGGAAGAATGGACTTATATTCTTCTCTCATTTTTCTTCTTTTTCACTTTTGTCCTTCCCCTTGTCTTTTGTATATTCTAAGTCTATTGATAAAGAGATTTATACTAATTTGAACGGCTTAGATTTATCTTCAGCTAGATCATCAACTAATTATTTTGCCCTTGGCATTTCATTCTATAAAATAGATTCCATTGAGTGAATAGGTGTCTCTATATCTAATTTCAACACCTATCACTCCAATTAAATCATGAATAATATTGTATTTATTTGGATTTATGTAACTAAAAAGCCTTGAGGTATCATTATGTATCCTAACACCATGTTTAAATTTTTATGATCATGTTTATGGTATCATATTTACCATAGTAGTTCTATAGCAAAAATATGAGTAATAAATATAACAATGCTCCAACTAATAATTATTTTTATACCATAAAATGAAAAGGCTCATATCCTAATATAATATGATCTAACCATATTAGTTATTCCTATTAAAAATAAGTTATTCTAAATGAACACCATGCCTTAGTAGCCAAAAATATTATAATTTCAAACAAGAACAATACATATAATATGAAATTTATTAAACACTATTGTTGATAACTAAAATTTACACAACACCATAAAGTGACAAAATACCCATTTCACTTCCATGTGTGATGATGTGATACTTCATGTTAGTCTCAAGTTTAGTTAATTACATTAATATAAATGTATATATCAAGACCAAATTAACGTATAGTATACAAAATAATATCCTAAATATGGAAAAAATTAAAAAAAAATTATGAATATTTAATGTGCTTGTGAGAATGACAGTGAATGGTGATCATTAGAGTTTTTGTGATTGATAAAGGGCTTATGACAATGATAGAAGTATAGGTAAGCTTGAATAAATTTGAAATCGTAGGTTTCATGGTTGGTAAGGATAACTAAAATAATTTTGAGGAAGATGGATGTCTATAAGATATTAACCCAAATATTATGGTAGGGTCTCCTAAACACCTATAAAATATGTTTCTATAGTTGAGACAACTACATTGGTGAAAGAAGGGGGATTTAGGGGTTCACTTGCATTATGAACAAGGAAAATAAGGAAACACATATGGTGATGTATTGGAATGGTAAAACCAACTTACCTAACATTCCATTTGGCAACTTGAGGATTTAGTCAGTCTTTTAGTCAAAGAGTTTTAACATACTGATCTTCCAAAAAATTACCTTATCTATTTCATCAATTCCAAGCAATCTTCCATTGAATTATCTCATGATTTTATCAAAGGATGGAAATATCTAGCCCATAAATCTGACCATAACATGATTGATGATAATTTGTTTAAACTCTTTATAACTACTTTAACTCCTTCACTTTAATATAAGGTTTAAATATTTTCTCCTAAAACACTTAATGAAGCTCTTGACAAAGTCAAATGTCAATACTTCCTCATGAAGCAATTCAAACTTAATCCCAAATTCCTTAAATGATATTTTTTTAACTTATACTATTACTATCATAGATAATAATCCTTAAACCAAATAAGGAGTTACCAAAGATGACACTCCCCTATCTTCTCACATACCACTCACTTTGTAGTAGCTAAAACAATTCTTACCACCCTCTAAACCCTTTATTTATCCTAATAATCTTCCAAAGTGGTATGACCCTAATCAGTTTTTCTAGTTTCACACTGACATTTTTTATTCCTAGGAAACTTGTTGAGGGCTAACTAATTTTTTTGTGTCCTACATGCTTGGTGACTTCTTCAATCATGAAACCATGATCTAACTACATTATCAAGAGTAGAACATTGCTTCTAAAAAATAACAAGATTCTAAATTTTCTTCTTCTAATAACCAACAAACTTTGTTTGCAGTTAATAATCAACAAACTACCAATTATGTTTTTGTTATTGATGCTAACATGACCAATATTACAACAATTCTCAATATGTTAACATAAATTAGGTCAAATAACATCATAAACCATATCATAAAGATCCTATCACCAAACCTAAGAAACCATATTTATAAGAATAGCTTCTTAAAGATGCTACAATAACTCATTTAGATTCATAAGCCCCTGAAGAACCACTTCCTTATTTTAAATGCCTAATAACTTCTATTCCTTCAAAATCTAGCTTACATTCCAAAACTTGCACTAGTTCTTCGTATAAATCCCATTGGAACTTTTTGGAGGAACTTAATTCCATACTTTGTAATATTCCACTTATGGAGTTGGTTCATACCTCCCCTTATCATCACAATTTCCTTATGTAATAATTATAATAAATTTAATATTCATCCTATCTATATGAAGAACCACCCTCTATTGAGGCTCAACCTACCAACATGCATACCATTGAAACTATTTGTCCTTCTTCTAAACTATCGATTTAATTTATTGAATACAACATGATTAATGATGATATTTTTTTGTGCTAATGATACAACACTACTAATTAAAATATCTATTAATAACTACCCTTATTCATAAAGTTTTAAATAATGAAGGGTTTGGTATTAATGTGACATCTTTTTAGTGCATCCAACTTATCTATAATAATGATCATCCCAAGCAAACCCACCTTACCTTTCATAGATTTGATAAAACTAATTAAAAATCCACTTGGTTAGATTTGGATTCCCCTAACAATTGGAACTAAGACCATTTGAACTAAAATTATGGTCATTTATTTTCCTTTATCTTATAACATATTCCTTGATCACACTTGGACTCATATAATTATGGCCATCACTTCATCTGGTAACCACTGCATTAAATTATTACATAAAGTTAAATGGTATAAGCATGAACTCAATCCCAACCCTTAGATTATTCAACATCCTAATCCAAAATCTTAGTATCGCATCCCTACCATTTCTACCATCAATAGTGCTTCCTTACCCAAGTTCATCAACATCAATCCAAAATTACAAGTCACTCTTGTTTATTCAAATGATAGAGCCTAGTGACTTGAAAGATACTTGTAACACTACTAAGAAACCTCCTTATATATCAGAGTGTCTTCCTCCTTCTTTATTACCTTGTGATCTCACAATTCCTCTTATTGATGAGGTCACTGATTTTCCCCTTCCATGTAATGCTCAAGATCCTTCTTACCCAAAAGATTCATTCACCTTCAATGACTATGGAGTGGCCAAATTATTACAATATCCTATAATCATGTCTCCATGAAATTTTAGTAACATGGGAATTTCACCTTTTGAAACTATGCCTAAATTTAAAGCATGTACTAGTTCTCCAACCTATGATGATAACTACATCATATCCCAAGCTTAACCTCGAGGCTTGGATGTTCAAAATTATCCAAAAACATTAGCTCAAATACATGCTCTCAAATAGGATAATCACACCATTTCCATATATTTAAAATTATCTCTCAAAGGTCATATACCTTCTACTAATTCTCCACTTCTTGATACTCTTTGGGTGATAGAATAAATATTCCCTTCTGAAACTCTATAGATCCTTACATTTTTTGTACCACCTAAACATTCCATCCCTACACCTTATTTTTAGCCTATCAAAGAAACTAAAAATATACCAATCTCATCCAATCAATATACTCTTCCTACTCTTAAGACTCCATTAGATGCCAAGGCCATAGACGCCCATCAAATACATTTTGAATATGATCACCATGGAAATTAAAATCTTGATCTTGAATTAGATGTTGAGTATTATGGTGGTCTTCCTACTTTTCCTAGTGATGAATCTATTACTAAGTTACTTCATTCTTGATAACATCAACTTCATTGGCAACATCACGAACTTGGGAATTTCAAAAATAAATCCCCTTGTTTCAACAACTTCATCTCTAACATCAATCCTAAAGGTAATCCAATTTCTTCTTTACCTAGTGCACCATACCACTTCCAATATGTTAATGCAATTTTTATTGAAGAAACTAATTGTATTAAATATGGTACTCCATTATTCCCTCAACCTATTATAGTCTCTCACAAAATTTCACCTCCTAAGCATGATAAATTTATCTTATTTTTTAATAAATATAGTGATATCTTTGCTTGGTCCTATGAGGACATTCTTGATATTGACCCTGGCACTGTGGTGCATAATATCATCACTTATCCTGATGCTAAACATGTACATCAAAAGCAATGGAAATTTCCACCCAAACTTTCCACCTTATGTCACAAAGAAATTATCAAACTTCTCGATGCTAAATTTATCAAACTAGTGGATTATTATGAATAGGTTTCTAACATAGTTCTTATTTGTAAAAAAATTACCATGGTCATTTGCATTTGAAATAATTTTTTTAATCTTAGTCTTGCTTATCCCAAGGATAATTTCCCTCTACCTTCAAAAGACGCCATTATCGATTCCATAACTAGTTATGTAGTGTTATCTCTTATGTATGGTTTCTTGGGCTATAATAAAATTCACATTACCACCAAAGACCAAAATTAGATAACTTTCATCATAGAATGGGGCACCTGTTTCTATGTTAAAAATCCCTTTGGTCTCAAAAATGCTAGATCTACTTATCAATGGGAAATGACTCATATATTTCATGATCTTATTCACAAAATTATATAAACCTATGTGGATGACCTCATTTATAAGTCTAAATATCACAAGACTAATATATCTTATCTTTCCATCATCTTCAATTACCTTCTCAAATAAAAATTTAAACTAAATCTTTACAAATGTGTTTTTGGTGTCACATCTAGTAAATTGTTAGGATTCTTAGTTTCCCTCTATGACATCAATGTTGATCTTGATAAGATTAATGCTATAATCAACATGCCCATTCCTCAATCTATGCTAGACATTTCCACTTATCTCAGTAAACATGGGGAAATTAGATGATTTGTCCCCAAAATGGCTTATTGTATTCACTCTAACAATTCTCTCCTTAAGAAAATTAATGCTCTAAAATGGATAGACACTTGTCAAAAAGAATTTGATAACATGAAATAATCATTGACTTATCCACCTACTCTTCTTCCTCATTTCAATGATTGACCTTTGATCTTATACACTTATTCCACACCCATATCAGTTGGGGCAATGCTTGCCCAACAAGATGATACTGGATGAGAGTATGCCATCTAATACATCAACTGAGGCCTCATTGATTATGAGAAATGTTACACAAAAGTCAAACATGATTGCTTCACCATATAATTTGCAACTAAAAAACTTCAACATTATATGCTTTACCAGACCACTTATGCTATCATCCATTTTGATCTCCTTCATCACTTCTTCTCCAAACCTTTTTTGCTTGGAGATAGAATCAACAATTGGATGGTCCCTCTAATGGATTTTGATCACTATATTATTAATCAAAAATTTATCAAAGGACAAATAATCATTGATCAATTTGTTTCAGCTCCTATACCTATTACCATTCACCTTCAAGATAGTCTTTCTGATGATAATATTCTCTATATTAAAGGTGTCAACCAAACTATATGTCTTAAAGATTAATTTCATAAATTCATTACTGATCTTGAGGTAAGTAATCTCAGTAAATTCACTATTCTCCATGATACTACTAAACCAAAAGTATTCATTGAATAACTTCTTGAAATAAATGTCAATTTACATGAAGATATTTGGACCCTTCATTTTAATGGTACTAAATTCCTTCAAAGAAATGGTACAGGTTGTATTCTTATGAGCCTTCTAGGAAAAATAATATCTTTATATTTTTTCTTAGCATTTGATGTCACTAACAACATGGCCAAGTATGAAGCTTTAATCTTAGGTATGAGATATGAACTTGATTTAGATATCTAATGTCTACATGATTTAGGTGATTCCTAACTCATTTGACACCAAGTAATTGGTGATTACCAATGCAAAAGTGAGAATATCATTTCTTATTATCAAATTACAACTATTCTCACTAGATATTTCATTTCTTTCACCATCAAGCCTATCTCTCAAGATCAAAATTTTATTTTTGATTCCCTTGCTTCCTCAACATCTCTTTTTCATCTACACCAAGTTATTACCAATCCCACTTTTATTATTTAAATAATAAAATTTACATCTTCTATTCAACCATAATATTCACTTATCTACCACATTGAGGTTATCACCATTTGACAAAGCCCATGGTACAAAGATATCATTCAATTTATAAAGCACCAAACTTAATATCCCAAACTCAATTCTGATAAAAATAATCACATTTTCAAGAAATATTTTAAGTATGTATTTTGATATAAAATGTTATATTATCACAATGCTAAAGGTACCTTTTTATGTGGTGTTATGCAAGATGAGGACCCTCCTCTCATTAAACAAGAACATAGGGGCATTTGTAGTGGCCATTATAGTGGACATGCTACAACCCATAAATTATTATGTATGGGATACTTTTGGCCAAATATTGAAAAGGATTCCATAAAATTTGTTAAAATTTTTACTCCTTGTAAGATTCATGATTATTTAATTTATTCATCTCTAGTCGAGTTTTAAACTGTAAAATATCCCTAGCTATTCTCCATGTGGGGATTAGATATCATAGGAAAATTAACTCAGTCTTAAGATGGGCATTTCTTTATAATCACTACCACATAATATTTCACCAATTGGTTTAGGCTATGCCCCTTATTAATGTCATGAGTATCACCATATCTAAATTTATCCTTAATCAATTTATTTGTTTCTTTGGTGTCTCTCATACTATCATTTCAGACAGTACTCATAATTTTGAAACCAAAGATGTCAAACAACTCTGTGCTAAATTTAAAATCAATCATAAATTTTCCATACCCTATCATCCATAATGTAATGGCAAAGTTGAGGTCACCAATAAAATTCTTTAAAAAAATTCCATAAGATAATCTAAGAAACATGCATAGATTAATACCTGCAACTCAATCCTACTCTTTGGGCCTATCACACTAGCATACATACTATCACTGGTGGTAATGACATTCTTTCTATTCAATGGTTATGAATTAGTCTTTTTATTATAAGTTGATCTTCCCACTCTATATATATATATATATATATATATATATATATATATATATATATATATATTCATGGTATAATAATTAATGAAGAATTATGTGAATCTCACCTTCATGCTCTTGATCTCTTTGATCAACATTAATTTTATGCTTTGCAACACAATCACCAATATAGGGCATGTATTGCCAAACAACATAACAATAGAGTCAATGTTTGTATATTTAATACTAGTGATATTATCTTTAAATTAGATTACAGTCATCAAAAAGAAGGTAAATATGCCCAAAAAAGGTGGGTCCATTATTTAGTCAAAGACATTTTGGTCTAGATCAATAATTTATATCATAATACAAATCAAAATGAAAATATTTTATGGGTAGAATTGAATGACTCTTGTTGATAGGTTGGATGGCTGCGAGCGGAGGAGGGAGTGGCAGCCCATCGACAGGCCCCAGGAAGGATGAATCGACACCTGGGGTGAGCTCTCTTAGGCAAGAAGAGTTTTATTCTAGCGAGCATTTGAAACTAAGTAAAGTGAATGGGTGTTTATTGAGAAGTCAGGATCGACTAGTTTTGGTCATTCCCCAAGAGGCAGTTCAATAAGATGTTGAGTATCTTTCCTCACATACCTTGATTTGCAAATTCTTGGGCATTCGAATCTCTCTGGCAGCTTTGAAAGCCTGGATTTGTCACTCTTGGTCAATTGAAGGGGATTTTGACATTATGTTGGCAGGAAATAGCTATTTTTTGGTGAGTTTTTCTTCTGTGTCAGATCAAAATCATATTTTTGAAGGGGGCCCCTACTTCTATGAGCAAGTGGGCCTGTTTCTCAAACCTTGGCATGTGGGGTTTAATCCTGCTGAGGAACTTCCAACCTGTGTTCTGGTTTGGGTTCGTCTTCCATGGCTTCCATTGGAATTTTGATGTGAGGACATCCTCAGACAGATAGCGGCTATGCTGGGAACACCAACAGCTATTGCTCATCAATCACTAGACAAGAAGATCATTTCTTATGCACGCATCTGTGTAGACATGGATTTAAATAACCCTCTACCAAATTCAATGGAGATTTGTATGGGCTCTTTGTCATGGATTCAACAAATTGATTATGAATCCATTCCTTTTAGGTGTAGAATTTGCCATGTATACAGGGATTTGCATCATCAATGCCCTCAAGCCATCAAAGATAAAGGAACATGACTTGATTCTTCAGTGCCAAATATAGCTTATGCTAGTAAGGGGATTGGGCACTCGATTCTGACTGAAAATGCAAAAACCCAACCTGAAAGGATGGGTAAAGGGAAAAATTCAAATAATGCAAATTTGGTGCAAGGGTCAGCAGACCAAAATAATGCTAGACTGGATGGTTTTATACCAGTTAAAAGGCATGCAAGAGGTCATCAACAAAGGCGAGGGAATGTTGAGAGGCAGGTTGAACTGGGATTTAACAGGTTTGAGGCCCTTGATAGTATGGCCATTGAAGATGGGATTTTGATGGAGGACTAAGGGGAAACTTTGGAGCAACATAAGCAATTTTCAGACCTTAATGAAGTACAAGATATGATGGTTCAAGCGCCTTTAGACATTTCGCTGAGATCGGAGGAAGGAACGCTTGAGGCTTCATGTGAGCTGAAAGAGAAGGAAGTTAGATGGGCAGATTTGGTTAAGGAAGTGGATGCTGGTAAAAAAGAAAAAGGACCTGCCATAGCACTTGGGTTAATGTAGAAACAATTCAAGAAGGTCACCTCTTCTGCTCCTTCCAAAGCTGGGTGAAGAAAGGACCAAGATAGAATCAAACTTACAGGTGATTTATTGGTGGAATTAGGGGTTGTTAAAACTTTAGATGAACATTTCCCCCAATCCAATCAATGATAGTCTTATCATGGAATGTAAGGGGTTTGAATAGATTCCCCAAACAAAAAGCTATGCGTAGATTGGTGTTGGCTCATTCTCTGGATATTTTTTGTATTCAGGAGACTAAACTGTTGGTTGAATCACTATTTGCTTGTATGCCAAATATCTGGCCTAGTGGCCAATGGCAATGTATAGGTAATCGGGGTAGCTCGGAAGGTCTAGCCATGGGGTGGGACCTGAGGAAAATTTTGCCACTTCATTGGACCTCTAGTATATCAGCTCTATCAGTGGTGGCTTCTTCTCTTGAAACTAGTGAGCTGAGTTTGGTTACCACAGTCTATGCACCTATTGATATTGATGAACAACTTCAGCTTTGGGAACATATCCGCTATATCTGAAAGTGTCATCCATTCTTGCCATGGATAGTGGCTGGTGACTTTAATGCAGTGCTCAGCATGGAGGAGAAAAGAGGAGGGTTGAATCATTTAGGCCCCTCTTCTAAGTGTCTTCACCATAATGTTGAAGTGTTGCACCTCTCTGATGTTAGACCTTCAAATGGGCTGTTCACATGGAGTAACAGAAGATTAGGTAATGCTGCCATCTCTGAATGCCTTGATAGATTTTTAGTTTCTTGTTTTGGCAGTCTAGTGTTATTTCTCTCAACTTTGAATTCTTGGATTGGAGAGGTTCTGATCACTGGCCTATCAAGCTTTCCATTGGTCATATCGATGGGCCCAAAAAGCCTCCATTTAAGTTTCAGTTGATGTGGCTTTGGGACCCATCTCTTCATGATTTCATTGGTCAGTGGTGGAGATAGGGAGGTCCTACATATGGAATAGCTATGTATTCTTTCCTTAAAAAGCTTCAGTATGTTAAAAGAAAGTTGCAGATCTAGAATAGAAATTGTTTTGGGAGTTTACATTGTATGAAGAAGAAGTCTCAAGATCAGTTAGATGGAATAACTAGGCAAATAAGAGACTGTGGGTTCTTGAAAGTCCTTCACTTGGAGGAATCTAGAGTTACAAATGCCTTAGCGGAGTGGGAACTTCAGGAAGAGATATATTGGAAACAAAAGGCCCACATTGATTGGCTCCAAGAAGGTGATAAGAACATGGCCTTTTTCCATAATTCAGTGTAGGCAAGGCACAACAAGAACTTTATTACTTCTCTTGTCACTCAGGATGGGACTCGTCTTACCTCTGCCCAAGCTATTAACAGGGAAGCTGTCCGGTATTTTTTAGAGCTCTTTACCAGTGACCCATTTCCAAATATATTTTTATCTTGCATTCCTTCATTGGTGAATGAGGGAGTGAATGAGTGCCTTATGCGGCCAATTGGTATGGCTGAAGTGGAGGAGGTGGTGTTTAGCATGAAGAGAGGTAAAGCCCTTGGGCCAGACAGGTTCTTGGCTGAATTCTTCCAGGACTTTTGGGATATCATCAAGTGGGATTTGATGGATGTGATACAAGAATCTTACTCCAGCAAAGAAATGCTCAGAGCATTGAATGCTACATTTCTGGTGCTAATTCTGAAGAAGGAGCAGGTGGATAAGTTTGAGTTGTATAAGCCCATTGCACTTTGCTTATTGTGTAGAGGCTGAAAGGGCTTTTCCCCAGCCTTATATCGAATGAACAAGGAGGTTTTGTGGCAAGAAAACAAATCTTGGACGAAGTGGTGGTTTCTTCGAAAGCCATTCACTCTATGAGTACATCACAAGAGAGGGATATGTTTATTAAGCTTGACCTAGCCAAAGCCTATGACAGAGTTAGCTGGAGATTCTTGCACAAAATCCTTTTGGTATTTGGTTTCAAGTAGGATTGGATTACTTGGGTGTTAAGCTATGTTACTATGCCTTCCTTTTTAGTTCTTATTAATGGAGCACCTTCTGATCTTTTTGGTGCTTCTAAAGGCCTTCGTTAAGGGGATCCACTTTCTCCATACTTGTTTATCATTATGGCCGAGGGGCTTGGATGGCTCTTCAAATTTTAGGTCTCTCAGAATGCTCTACATGGCTAGAAATGGGGGAATGGGATAACTACCCTGACTCATCTCCAATTTGTGGATGATACTATCTTGGCAGGAAAAGCTCAAATTCAAGAAGCGAAAGCTTTTCAACTCACCCTGGACAATTACTTGGAGGCTTCTGGGCAGAAGATTAATGATTATAAGTCCTCTATTTTCTTCTTCAACACTCTTGAGTCTATTCAGAGAAGGATTTCTGCCATATTGAGGTTTCAGATTCAAACACTCCTAGTGATTTATTTAGGTATTCCCATCGTGGTGGGAAGGTAGCGCAGGCTATTTTGGAAGAATGTTCTGGACAAACTAAGGCAAAAAGTTAGTCACTAGACTCACAAGTGGCTTTCTACAACTGGTAGAGTGATTCTTCTACAATTGGTTATTCAGGCATTGCCCATATACCGTAGCATGGTTCAGATAGCTCCATCATACTTTCTAAAGGAGTATGATGCCCTTTTTAGGAAGTTTCTTTGGAGCAAAAATCTGCAAAGTACTAAATGGAGTCTTATCAATTGGGCTATGGTGTGAAGACCAAAGTAGGAAGGAGGCCTTGGATTGTGTTTGGCTATGTTGGCCAGCCAAGCTCTTGCTACCAAGCTATATTGGAGATGGTGCTCTAATCAATCTTTCCTGTGGGCCCGAATTCTAACAGCCAAGTACTTTCCAGGCATTGAGCTCCATGATATATCTAGGCTACCTCTTGATGGAAGAGGGTCGATGGTGTGGAGTACCATTAAGCTTGGAGCTTAGCTAGTGAAACATAGCCTCTTTTGGGTGTGCAATAGTGGGACGAAGGCCTTCTTCTAGGAAGACTCATGGGATGGTGTGCCACCTCTATTATATTCACACCCGCATTTATAGCCTCTAGCTGATTCTTTTCATTCTACTGGTTGGAACACAGTGGTGCATTACAAAGAAGCCTTTAGCATGGGCATGACTATTGGATACAAGTGGAAAAATTCCTTTGATTGGCTGCTGAGGGGTTCAGAGGAGGATAGGAGAGAATTAACCCAAATCTTAGAGGCCAGAGGATGTAGCTCACTACAAGGGTGAGATGTTCTTACCTGGGGTGGTGATGCTACAGGACAATATTCTATGTCTTCAGGATATATGACTTTGACTAAGCAAATCTTTGATGGAGGTCAATTCCTATGGGGGAAGAAAGTTTGGAACCAGATTTCTTGGCCCAAATGTAACTTCTTTCTTTGGTTGCTTACACACAACAAATGTCTCACCTAGGACAATCTTTGCAGGCATGGATTTTAGGGACCATCTATTTGTGTTTTGTGTCACAGCTGTGAGGAAACAAGATCTCATCTCTTCTTCTAATGTTCATTTGCTAAATAGGTCTGGCACCTGTGGTGGAGTGCTTGGGGATCTCCCTGTCGGCATTCCTCTTCTTTGATAGAATTCTAGAATCGACTTGGTTATGCACCAGTAAAGAGATCCCTATTACAAAATGCTTGGGTTGTCAGACCCTCCTTTATTTTATGGAATATGTGACTTGAAAGAAATAGAAGAATCTTCAGGGGCGCTCAGCTAAAACTGAGACTTTTGTGGACAAGAATTATTATTTCACTACAATAAACTTTAAAAGTTAAGTGCACACATGGAAGTGACTTGGACCCTGAAGCGGCCGGTGTATGTACACGCCTAGGGCTAGACCTGACCACGAATTGTGAGTCTGTGGTGAGCAGTGGTTTGGTGAAAGGAAAAAATATGAAGGCATGACCTGTTAACAGGACTGGCCACTGGACTCCACTTGGGGATGGAGTTATAAAAATAAATATTGATGGCTCCTCACAGGGGAACCCAGGAGAGGCTGGAATAGGTGGAATCGGCCAGGATAGCTCTAGGAGCACTCAGTTTCTTTTTTCGATCTACAAAGGTTGTCATAAAAATAATCTTATGGAAGCCATGGCTATCTTGGAGGCCGTGAAATGCTGTTGTCAATGCGGCTGCTACAATATTATCTGCGAATTGGATTCGCAAGTGGTGATTAATTTTTTGAATAATTGTAATATAGGTAAGGTGGATTGGCATTTAAATGTTATTGTTTAGTAGATTAGGCAATTAAGTACTTCCTTGAATTAGATTTCTTTCAAACACATTCCCCGTGAATGGAATGGTGTTGCATATTGCCTTGCTGAGTGGGCCTCAGAGAATGGATCATCATAGAGCATTACTGATTAAAGAATGCACCCTATGAGTTTGTAACAGAAACTGGTTCAATTGGTGGACCAAGAGAAAGAGTTGTAAATGTTGTTTTATTTCCATGCATAATAATTTTTTACCCCTTTTAGTTAAAAAAAAATACATTTTGGTCCAAGTACCTACTACCTTCAAACCAATGAAGGCCATATTTTTAAAGATCCCACCAATATACAATACCTCAAAATTTATTTTTCCTAATCCTTCCTTTATTTTCATGATTCCTATATACTATCTATCTAACACTTTTTGTAGGATACTTACATGGATCTCTCCTTTTTCAATAGTTTTCTCTTTTCACAAACCTTAGTCATTCCTTTTGGTCTTTTGGTTTCCTCTTTTCTTTATGATTTTCATTGTAGAATCATAGATAGGACTTGATCTTCTTCATGATGTAATTTTATCTTATTTATTTTCTCACTTGACAAACACTTTTTGACACCCCTTGGGTTTATATTTTGGGATTTGTAGTGTAAGACCATGGATAGAACCTGACCTTCCTCACAAATACCATATTTTTCTTATCCCATTTATTTTTAAAATATTTTTTGGCACCTTCATGGGTTTCAATTTTATGAATTTTAGTGTAAGACCATGGATTGGACTTGGCCTTCCTTATGAAATGACAATCTTGTCATTCCTTTTTTTAGAATGTGTTTTGGAATGGATATGAGTTTTTGATCCTTATTTTCAGCTTTAGCTTTAGCTTCTTTTTATAGATGAAATTTGCATTAAAATATATGTTACCATGTTTTCCTACATTTCCCTAATTCTTATTATAAGTAATCACACTTTTTATTCATTATATCCTTATTTGACCTTTTGTCACATTTTTTTGTTATTTAATAAATTAAGGTCAAATCCAAGATATCCCTTTTTTAAGACAATTCAAATTTTCACTCCACATTGGATAAAACAAGGTCGAAGTCAGGATAACACTTTTATTTTTGTTAGATTTATGAGACTATTAGACACCATGCTCTTTTGGTTCTCTCTCTTAGAAACCAAGTCCAAAGTATTCAAATTAAAGTCATCTTTAGGACCTATGTTTAGTTGTCTAAATCTGTATGGTAGAGGAATATAAGAAGATATAAAGAAAGTTAAAATTCAAATCATTTGAAACAAAAGGAAATGATATATAACATGCAATATACAAATATTAATAGTCAAAATCATACCAAAAGACATGATTATAAGCACATATGTTATCTCCAATCAAATCTCAAACTCCATAGTTGGACTCATAATAAGGATAGGTCCATTGCAGTGTAGTATGCCAGTAGATTAGAATAGAGAGTTCAACAAACTTTATGGTGCTACATACTTTCTCATGCAAGTACCCAATCTTAACAGTAGACCAACCACTTTGTAAGGGGTCATGAAGAATGGGGAATATGTTGTGGGAAGATAGGTCTATTTTACATTCTATGCATATATCCTTCATGGGATAATTTATATACTTCATTTTTTACCTAAGACTTGTGTAGTTAAGAGAAGTTTTTTAGAGTACTTAAGGTCAAAATTCCTCTTATTTTGATAAACATAATTTGAGTGTATTGAATTCGGTAAAGATTTCCTTTACCTTGGTTTTTCCTTCATTCTACCCTCCACAAATTTCATTTCCCCCCTTGAAATACATGTGTGATTATAAATATATTTTCCCTCTTCTCTACTTATTTCCTCTTCACATCTTAAAAACATGCTAGCACTAGTTTGTTTCACTTTAATCTTTCTTTAGAGTAAAATAATGTCTAGGTAACTATATATTACTTTCTCTACACCATCACTCTATATTTATAGATATTCCTTGATTTTGTTTTACCATTTTTCACTATTGTACCACCCTTTTTTTAGACACCTGAGTCCATTTTTACTTTTATGTATTATTGACCAAATTTGACTTTTAAATCAAAGGGAACCTATAGGTAAACAACTGACTTTAAAGGTATATAATAGGTTTAATATTTTACAACAAGGTGTTTCATAGGTCAATTAATGTCATTTAATGTTATACTAGCCTTGACCATTTGTCATTTTAGTCCTTTTAGTCATTTTGAGGTAAAAAAGGTGTATTTAATGACTCTTATAGATGTATTAATAAGTGTGAAGGTTTCAAAATGTTATGTCACATCCCATGTGTCCTTATAGGTCTTAATTAATTTACATAATTGAAAAGTGGCATGTTCATCAGAACAAAAGGTAGTTTTCTTGAGAAAGGAGAAGAAAATGTCACTTGTATAGTGCATGGGAAAGTGTGTCACATAGGAAAATCTCACGTACCATCCATTCATCTTCCCCAAACTTATAACAACATTTTATTTTATTTAGAAGTGTCATTTTTTGTCCAAAACCATTCTACTCCATCTTTGCTTTCCTAAACATGCATAAGTGACCTTTAGATGTTTACTCAGTATAAACAACTAAAAAGGTTTCAATTAAAATGATTTTAGAAGGATGAAGTAAAATTATATATATTAATTTATAAACAATTACTTTGAATAATCATATATTTTTATTCATGAACCATCCTCATGAAGTTGACTATACTTTCTACCTATTGTTTCATGCACTCTATGGGTTTTGCTTTGGTTTGAGTATATCCACACAATCCACTTACTGAGACTAGTTATAGATGATGTATACTATGTAACCTCATGTATCCCATGATTTTTTTCATGTTTCAAGGTGTTTGGATGAGTCAAGTATCTCAAAGTTTCAATAAGATACACCTTTCTGAGTTGCAAGCAATTTTCACTATTTTTAGGAACTTCATGCTTGTTCGTGGATTTAGGGGCTTATATTAGGTTATTTATTATGTTTTAAATGTGAATTTATCTCATTTAATTTAAATTTAATTATCCAAATCATACTTCATTATATTCCATTCATAAGGTTCATGTAGCTTGTTTAACCTATAACTGTCACACATAGTTAATCTTGGTAAATCACATGTTTAAAACCAGTATGGCACATCCATAGAGGCATGTTAAGTTTTTAAATCCTTTGTTTATCCTTTATAATATTTTAATAATTAAATTAGTTTTAAAATATTGGAAAAATTCTATGGTAATGTATATTTCTCATACTTTCACTCACTGTCTGCCATGGAAGTACACCTATAGGTGCCTTTATAGGATTCATCACGTTGTAAAGAAGTATTAAAGATACCAAAGGTATTTTAAAATTAAAATATTCCATTTTTATGTTTTTAATATATTTTAATAATCATAATAAGTCATAAAACATGCTCAATTTCCAAAACTCATACATACTGCGTGTGCGAAAAATGTCTACCTACAGGTCATATCACAAAGATATAAAGGTGTCTACATAGAGGAATAGGAGCATGGTGAATCCTTTTGGAAATTATATAATTATTTATGATTTGGAAAGACTTAATTTGAGATGTTAAGTTAGTAATTATAAGTGGATTAACCTTCAAAATCATGAGATGACTATCTAGGCCCACCTTCCCTAAAATGTGAAAATAGAGAAACAGGGGGTTTTTGAGGACCTCATAAAACATGCTTACAAAGTGATCCAAAACATATAAATTGGTAAACCATGTATCCCACACAAACTTATATCAGATTTTAATATGTAAAAGATATATGATAAAGGGAAAATGGTTTTTAGGTGGTCTAAAGTTGCTTATAAAATTATTAAATTCAGACAATGAAATCTACAAGGAGTACCAAATGATACCTTCTTCAGTCAAAGTTACAACTAGACTAGGCCACTATGATTAAGTGATGCCAAATATTTAAGGGAAATTTTTTTACCTAAATTATCATTGAGAATGGATGACAGGTGGTTTTTTTCCTCATTCACACCTACAGTCTATACAGGTTGCTTAGACACCCACCTATAGTTGGTAATGACCTAAGCATGGTAGCTTGGTGATTATTTTAGATTTTTAAGATTGATACAAGAATTAAAAAATAATTTTTGATCTCATGTTGAAATTAATGTCTCTATATATTATTAATCAATCCAAATTAAAGCTTACATCACCTACAAGGGTCATTAAGGTAGAGTCTCAGTCAAAACTAGGGAGGACTCATTTATGAATCCAAAGTGCATATGAAGAGGTAAGGAAGGTTGATATGCAGAAAAAAGTTGTGATAATATTATTCAAATCCATGATCACTTTAATTATCTCTAAATAATGATCATTATGGCCTATACATCCCTTTAGGATCTTATTAGCACCTATAACCATTGTATGTGACTGTCACAGATCATAAGCTAAGACAGAGGTCCTAAGTGAAGATCTAAGGTCACCTAAAGTGAACGAATGGTTATAAAAAATGTATTAATTAAATTTAAATATATTAATTACTCATATAAATTATATAAAAGGTCAAATCAAGCATGAATACCTATATGTAAGGTACAAAAAGTAAGAAACATAGTCCATTCACTGTTGTTGATTAGAACATGGAGGTTATGGTTTTGAGTATGGGAAGTGATAAAAGGTAATTTATGAGATTAAAATAAAGTAAAATTATATTTGTATATTATAAATTTACACCCAAGAATTGTCTCAGGTTTAACTTATGCAAATTACACCTATAGGTATAATCCATAAAGCATAACTCTAGTAAAAAATATGCATATAGTCTAGATCAGGCAAGGGTGTAAGGAGAGTATAAGAAGTATCTATAAGTTTGTAAATATTATTAAAGGTTATAAAAACTTATTAATTATAATAACACCCTCATAAGTTTAGATACAATAAAATAAAGGTAAACAGGGGAAGTACCCTCTATTTTGTCTTAGACAGAGGATACTTCCCCTCATGCATACATTATCAATTTGGGAAATAAGGGTGTTAGGGTGATCTAAATATATGGTTAAACATTCCAAGAAGGTTTATGTCATTGATAAACACACATGGTAATATGAATAAACATTCTAAAGAGTTTTAATCTTAATAGGATGCTCCATACTATTAAGCTTGTAGTCAACCCTATTAAGCATGTTCATGCCTAAAGCCCAACTTAGAGGACATTTTTAGCTATAGACTTAGTTGGAAATTATGAATTATTGAAACATTTTTATAAGGTGGATATATAGGCGATGAAACTTTTTATAATAAAATAACTTTATCAAAAATCATTTTGGGCTTCAAGGGTAATTCAAGCCTACTAGGCATGATTAGGCATTTTGGATTTATATGATCACTCAAAACTATTGGAACATGTATATGGAGGTACATAAGACATTTTAAATCCTTGAAATTGTAGTAAAAACCATAAAATGGCCACTTTTGACTCAAAATAAAATCAATCATGTAGGTAAAGAGGAAAACAAGCTCAGTAGGTCAAATTCAAATGCTCATATCTTTCATGAGAATTTGCATGGGAGACAAAGTAGTTAGGGCATGTTAGTATAGGTCTTAAATGAATTTATTTTGTAATTTTTTTTCAATTTTGTCTTCAGATCTTTATGAATAAAGCTTCATAGGTTAAACAAGCCTAAAACCCTTGTTAAACCCTTATAGAGACTAGTTTGATAAAATGGACTTAGAAAGAAAATTTAATGGGATATATTGACCAATATGATGATTTTAAATTGTAAGGGACTTATTTAAGATACTCCCCATGTTTTTTGGCTATGTACAAAATAGGATATTTTTTACCATTTTTTTGTGTTTTACAGGTTTTAGAAGGATTATGAGGATGAAATAAATTTTGGAGGGAATATTAGGAATTTTAATAACTCCTTATCATAATTTAATCACTTTAATAAACCTATAAGTTTTAGAACAATATCTCTCATTTTAGCTAGTAAGAAGGATGGAAAATTCTAAGTGAGGTTATTTTAAATCATGACTGATGCCTCTAAGGCCATAGAGTTTATTTAAAGGTTTAATTCATTCCCCCCATGTTTTTTCATGATAAAATAATTTTGATTTTAAATCCAAGTGTGTAGGGTGTATGAAAGAGCATTTTTCATGATAGTAGATGATGATATCTCATTTTAGGATGATTTCAAAGGACCAAAACTACAATAAATGCATGGAGAGGTATGATTGAGACCCTTTCCATTATTTATAATAATTTCACCTAGTATTAGTTAGTTATGTTATGTTAAAATAGGTCCAAATTATAAAGGAAGTTTTTTGAGCTAACATAAGGACATTCATGAAGATTTGTAAGAGTTTGATGACTTAGATGGACACTTAAGCTTCCTGAACTTACATGGCTCATCCCATATCCTATTATAATGAAAAATTAACTAATTTTATCATTTAAAAAAGTGTCCTTATTACCCTTTAACATGTCTCTTCTCCTCGCTCTCTTGAGTTCTATAAGAATTATCCATTTTAGCCATTGTACTTATGCTCCACCTCTGTATGGTGAAGCCATACTCATTTGTATACCATTTGAACACTAATACTACTATTTTTTTACCTCTTAATGAATATAATTAGTGTGTTTTCCTTGAATTTTAAGTCTTTCTTAGTGAAGATAATGGATTCCTTAGCATGCTGTCTCATTCTTACATCTTATTTGTAGTTGGAAAGCTTCTTCTTGTAGGGCATGTGAAGTATTCTAAGAAATGTCAAGGATTGAGTGAGTTATTATTTTCATCATTTTTATTCAAGGCCTCTTTTATAGTCCTCCTATATTTTCAAATTCATCCATAACCTCACAATGTAATATTAATGTGAAAAGATGAAGATTGAAGAAGTGTATGTTCAATTTATCCTTTGTTTTCATGTGTAACTTGGTATTGGTTTGAATTCATCATGTTATTTGACATATCACCTCCCTTAGAATAGTTTTATTTTATTTATCTCTCTCCATTTTCACCCCCAAATTTAAGTGCAATTGCAATCCAAAGTGGTACATCAAGGGAGCTAACCTTATCTAGAGATTTACCTCATTCTTTAGGCTACCCACAAGCCTAGAGGTGTTTCCATTGTGCCAATTTGATGAGGACAGATTTTCTATCTCATCAAAGGGGGTAAATCCAAGTGAAAACATGTACTTTTTTCATTATCAAGTGAGGTTGGCTTATTACTTCTATCTCACCAATGTTGTTTTAACTTTTATGAACCTTTTTCCATTGATAATTGAGTAAGGATTGTAAATTATTATTTATAAATGTTATTTTAGCATTTTTTTCTTACCCATAGTTATTTAATTAAGGATTATTATTCCTTTTATATTGATGTTTTATTTCCATCCTTTTTGACATATATCCTTGGTTTAACTTGGTGAGCTTGCCTTTCATACTTAAGGTTTACTTGTTTGAGATTTTTGGTCTTTAGTATCCTTGGCTTTTCAATTACCTGATTTACTCTAAAATTTTGACTTGGCCATTTGATCTACAATAACACTTATCACTCTAGCTTGTGAAATTTTCATGTACACCCTATTTACATAGCACCAATTATCTTGACTTTTCTATGTTTTTTTTCTCTTTAGTTTTTTATTCTTGGGTTTATTGAAATTAGTCTCTACATCCTCCATAATAAAAATTAAAAACACAAAAAACAACCACATAGTGATAAATGTATGATATGGTAAGCATACTTTTACATTTTTTAGTTATTTCCTTTTCCATCATTGAATTTCATTTATTTTTACTTTAAAATACTAAAACTTTTTTTAGCCTCAGTGTTATCTGTTACTATTTTCTTTCTCAAACCACCATAAGTTCTTGAAACTAAGTGACACATGATGAGATTTGAGTTGGAAATATGTATACACATAATATTTTAAATATTTATCAATTATTGATCCTTTCTAGTTTGCAAGAACTTATTGAGTCTCAATATCTATGAGTGCACACCTTAAAGGGTACACTGAGAAAGGGGTGGGTAGATCATAGGTGATTAGTGAGATTATTATCACTTATTACCACTTGTTAAAAATCCAAATATCTCCTAAAAACATTCCCCTAAGCTTGGCCTCCTCGTTTGCACAATCCTCTAGTAATTTGCCACCTTTATTAACCCTTTTCCTAACATAAAACCTCTTTTGATAGTTTACATGATTATGTTGGTTATGTCAACCTTGTAATATTATTGACAAAAATTATTTAGGGTCTAAGTTATACCCTCGATAACCTAATATGTGACTTAGTGAGTTTTTGTCAATAAAAATACTCGATCGACCTAGTCGACCCTATCGCCTAAATTTTTTGAAAGGGTTTAGGTTTATATCCACCTATATAAACACATTAATTTTTCAATTATTTAGAGGAAACAATATTATTTATTATTCATTTGTTGTTATTTATAATCTGATCTTCCATCATTTTACTTGAGGAGTCTTAGCTTAGGGTTTTTTACTTACAAAAGAATCTAGTCTTGTGGAGAACTCTTAGATGCTTTGGCCTTTATTAGTTATCATTACAAACCAAAAAATACTTATTACAAAGAACCTTTGAACAAGGGATATATTTAGTCTCCATGGGTTCGTCTTCCAATTAAGTATCTTTAACTTTTCTCCTCTCTTCAGTAGATAGAAGTAGGATAGGTAATGGATTTTGAATAATATTTCTCTTCCTCTCCATGCATTAGGGTCTTACCTATACATATATTAATTAGGATTATATTATGATTGTTTAATTCTATGTTTATTAACCCCCACTTTATTCCATAAGCTTTGTTGAGAACTAGATTAGACTCTTCGATTTACTTGTTATTAGTATAGTGAATATGAAAACATAGGACCTAGATAGGGTTATTGTGTAATATTTCTTGACTAGAAGCTTTAGAACTCCCCTAGTGACATTATTATTGTAAGAAATCCCCTCATTAGTTATATTGGATCCATATTTTTTATTATCTTAATTATCTAATATATCCCCAATTGTAAATGTAAGTAGGATCTATCTTCTCTAATATAGGATTGATTTGTGGATTCGATACATTTATAATTTCATATAGTATCCTTCTATGTTTAAAATCCCATTTTACAATTAAAAGAGTGTTATTTTAAATCCAAATCACCTAATTCAAAGTAATTTTAGTATTTAAAAGGTAATTTATCATAATTTAGGGACCGAATCCAAAAATACTATTGAATCCTCAATTTAATATTCTCAAGAAGGTCCACATTAATATTAAAATTAACAAGCATACATGAAAAGGTAGGGTGGTTACAACATTGATTGGTTGAGTAAAATAAAATTCAATCATCCAAGGAGTTGTCAATGGCTTTGAAATAATTTTCTATTTAAAACTCCAAAGGCAATTATGGAAGCCTCACACACATTGCTTTGATGTCAAATGTCTCCTTGAGTGGGAATAAAGATTCAAGCCATTGATTAAAGAGTATAAAATTATGGTCCTAAGACCAACTCATATATTTCAATAAAATAATTCTATCTACTATTAAATAAAAAATATCTATGAAAAAACTTTTAGTGTAGGGGAAAATGAGGAGATTACCTTTCATAAAGGGATTCCAATTTACCATTATATTGTTATTCAGCTATGGAAGGGAAAACTAGAGATTGGATAAATGACATATCATTATTACATTTTATATCTCATATTCTCATTATAGAATTTGTAACAATGGATCTCCTTTAAATATAATTGATGGGGTGGACTTCACTGTAACTAGAGTCTTCCCAACCCTCCTATTCCTAGAGGCATATTTAACATAAGAGGGTTGATGCACCAAACCAACACACAACTCCCCTATTTTACATAGGATTTAGGTGTTTTGTGGTAAAACATCCCCTTTATCTACTTCTTCCATCTAGTCTCCCCTTGGCCTACCTACAAAACTATTGTCATTATTTCTAGGTTTATCCTAAGAGAGCCTAAAACACTCTTTCCAATAGAAATAGACATAGTTCTTAGAGTAGCATTAAATTTTTAGGTTGTAGTCTTTACACAAGATATCATGTACTTCATATAAATGAGTTGTTCTAGGTTGACACTTCCCATTGACCATGGAAATATGATTAGAAAAATAATTCCCCACCTCTAGAATACATCCATACTATGTCATTTGATGGAGTAAAATTAGGAATAAGGTCCACTAGAGTATGAGTTTTATATGGGAGGGAGAGACATTTTTAAAAATACATTCTTAGTGTTTAAAATTTTGGCATTGGAAATTAACTAAAATATTGGATTTATTAAACTCTCAGTTCACATATGGATATCACTACTCAATATAGAGATAGGGATCTGTGTGTGTGTGTGTGTGTGTGTGTGTGTGTGTGTGTGTGTGTGTGTGTGTGTGTGTGTGTGTAGGTTTATGTATGGATTAGTCAAGATATAAATAAGGATGAATGATATAGATAGGGTCTATGCTAGCATGGATGTAAGATATATGTAATATGGTGAGATGGAGCATACACAAATGAATCTAACTATATGGAGTGATAAATCTAAACCTTGGTGAGAATAGAACATATTTATATTTGATTAATTATTTTTACCATTAACTATTTATATTTAGTGACATTTATCATCTATTAAAGCAAAGGAAAACGAAGAGTTTGGATGTGGGCTAAAACTCCTTATCACTTTTACATCCCAACATCAATGTAGACCAATAAATCTTGTTTCAATAGTGAGGAGGTGGGATAGAAATATATAAGTGATTCAATCCATAGTCATCACTCTAATGTTTATTACCTAACATGATTGAATTGATATCATATTATTTCCAGCATGGATAGCATATGATAATCTTCACATAGTAATAAATCATGGCTTTACCTAATCTACTACAATCATAACCTAAAGCACCATAAAACACCCTAAAAAACTCCAATCATAACCTAAAGAGTCAAAATAATATCGAAGATTCACTTCAAAAATATATTTTTAACCTGGAAATAAATTTTAGATACTTGGGTCAATGCATGCACACTTCATTTCAAATCTCACTCATATATGACATGAATAATTTATTCTAGACTCACATAGAACAAAGTTATCCAATATCATTCAAAAATCACATAGGATGTACTATCACTAACACTACCACTACTAGTTAAGGTGGAGTGGAGTGATTAGAAAACCTATTTTCTCAATCTCATATTAGAATTTATCATAACATTATTTCCTTATCCACTACCAAGCATCAAGTGAATAAGGCACTTATAGACCATGAAATCTACAATAAATTCCATATGAAAACACTTTGTTATACATTCAATATTATACTAAGAGGACTCAAAACATCATTCATATGTTATATGGTCTTTGTATATCCATGATCACTCCCTGATTAACTCTCATCATCCCTTATCAACCTTCATCACTCCAATTTATCTCATAATCTCTAATAAATCCATTAAATTTCATCATCCCTCATCATTTTTAATCATAACATCATCAGTCCTCATCATACTTCATCATCCCTAGTCACTCTGTCATCATACTTCATCATCCCTAGTCACTCCCTCATGATCATTATTATACCTCATAATCTCAAATCACTCATTCATAATTTTTTATCATCCCTCATGATCCCTAATCAATCCCTTATAGGCCTTCATCATCACTAATTAATTACTCATTATTCATCATCATCCCTAATCACTCTTGCATTAACCTTCAATTTCTATAAACACACCCTCATTAACACTTATCATCCTTCATCATTCCTAATCACTAACTCAACATCCCTCATTTCCCCTCATCATGCCTATTCACTCCCCTTTCAAACCTCATCATCATTCCCTCATTGGCCCTCATCATCCCTCATAATCCCTAGTCACACCCTCATTGGCCCTCATCATCCCTCATAATTCCTAGTCACACCCTCAGTACACCTCCTTATCCCTCATAGTCCCTAATCATTCTTTCATTATCTTTCATCATTTCTTTTCACTTTATAATCATCCCTCATCAACCTTCATCATTTATAATTTTTTAGTAACTCCCTCATTATCCCTAATCATCATTAATGACACCCTTATTTTCCCTCATCATCCTTCGTCGTCCCTAGTCACACCTCTATTGATGCTCATTATTTCTCATCATCCATAATCACTCACTAATATCTATTATCTTCCTTCATCAGGCAGAATCACTCCCTCATGTACCCTAACTCTCCCTCATTCTCCCTCATCACTACCTCATCATCCCTCATCATCCCTCATCCTTCCTAATACCTACCTCATTGAACATCATCATCCTTAATGACTCCCTTTTCAACCCTCATTAGTATTAATAATTAACTCATCAATCCACATTATCCATCATCATTCCTATTCACTTTGTCATCAACCCTCACTATCCCTAATCATTGTTTCATTGACCCTTATTTTTAATAATCACACCCTTATTGACCCTTATCAACATGGTTCTTATCCTATTTTTCTTGATATTTTTTCAATTTTATTTTATGGTAGCACAAATAATTCATTTTTATTGATAGTCATATAATGACTTACCTATATTACATAATATATGTTTTAATTTGCATAGAACTGTATGGTGATTAATTAAAATAAACATGTGATACTTTATAAACCTTAATAATTTAGGTAAACCAAATTATCTAATTTTATTTGGTTAGTGCAATAATTTAATAAGCTTATAATGACTGATATAAGACACATGAGGTTTGTTGATTTCCTAAGAATTAGAGTGATATATTCTAAGTATAAGGCCTCAAAAAATGGACCATAAAACATAAGTATTTAATTAAATATTGGAGATCACTCAAATACAATTGACTATATAAATTTATGTGCTCATCCATGATCTATGACTTGATCAATGACATAACCATGTCAATGCATAGTAGAATAGATGTTTCATATGTGTATGACATCAATTTAAGGTTGAATTTAAAATTAATTCTACATGATTATACTCATTAGTCACACATTTTTAATCACACTTGGATAACATACAATCGAGTGTCTAGGATGGGATGTGTGAATCAACTTAATCTTACAGGGGTACCCTTGGTGGACCAAACACTAGATCACCCAACCAGGTTTACACCTAAGAAAACTTCTTGATCTGATCCATCCTAATAGATATTTTAGACAATGATAGTGATAGTGGGGATCATGACCATGATATATATTATGGAAAAAAGTTAAAATCATGATAGATATTTTGGCCAGTGATAATAAGAATCATGAACCTATTGATTTCCAAATATAAAATGATACAATTGATTAAACACCATATAAAGTAGAAGAGCACATCATTTATCTTAGCATAATAAAATCATTCATGGTTTTTAATCACATGCATCCATGATGCAAGTGATGTTGTCCACTATCTATATGTGGCATTGTTGTGGAAACCTTAATAGATACATACATACATAAATAAATACATACATATATATATATATATATATATATGATATATATACATACATAAATACATACATATATACATATGTACCTACAAACATACCTACATACATACATATAATACATCTACATATACATAGATAGCTACATAGATACATACTATACATATGCATACATACTTGCATACATACATAATGGGTAGATGGTTCAATATGTAAGAATTACTAATGTGGGTTGTTGTATAATACTCTACTATGTATGAAAGTTTTCCCTTCATTTTTTCCTCATTAAATCTAACCTTTGAGGGAAATCCTCACCACTCATATACTCACACAATGATATGAACATGAATACCTAACTACCATAAACACAAATCAAGGATTTATAAATAGATACAAATACATCTGCAATAGATATAAACATATTTACATAAGAAATGATAATTTTTAAAACTACCACAAATTTAGATGACTACAAATAAGATCAAATAAGAGTTGTATTTAGTCTTAATTGAGTGAAAATGGAGTTATTTTTTAATGAATGAGAGTTTTTTGGAACCATGAGTGTAATAAATTTATAGAGAGAAGAGTTACTTATTTTATTAAAATAGGATGAGTGAAAGAAGAGATTATTTGAGCCTTATTTTAGTGAGTAAAATTTATAACTAGAATAAAAGCCAATCAATCACAAGTATAAAAATAGTAGACCCACCAACAAAATATTTTAGGGAGTGATAAGGGATGAGGATGAAATGCTTAAGTATGATGAGGGATGATAAGGGTAAATGAGTAAGTGAATAGGGATAATGAGGTAGTGATTGGCATGATGCAAGATGATTAGGGAGTGACTAGGGATGATGAGGATTTATGAGGGAGTGATAGGCACAATGAAGGTTGATGAGAGAGTAATTAGGTATCATGATGGATTATGAAATATGATCAAGGATAAGGAGGTAGTTACTAGGGATGATGAGGGATGATGAGTGAATGACTAGTGATGATGATAAAGTAAATAGGGATGATATAGGATAATTGTGGGGAGTGGTAGATGATGAGGGATAATAAGTGGTAATGAGGGAGTGAATAGGGATGATGAGGGAAGATGAGGGATTGATTAGGGATTATAAATGATGATAATGATTGATAAAGGAGTGACTATGGATTATGTGTGACAATAAGGGAGTTATTAGGGATGATGGGGATGATGATGGAGTGACTAAGGATGATGAGAAGTGATGAGTGTGTGATTAGGGACAATTAGAAATAATGAAGGAATGATTAAGTATGATGAGGGATGAAGAGGGATGAGGAGGGAGTGATTAAGGATGATGAGGCATGATAAGGGATGATGAGGGACTAATTAATAATAATAATGGATGATGAAGGAGAATTAAATATAAAGGGGTGAATAGGTATACTAGTAAATGATGAGGTTTAATGAGGGATTGATTAAGGATGATGAGGGATAGTGAGCGAGTAATTAAGTATGGGGAGTGACAAAAAGGGAGTGTTTAAGGGTGATTAAAAGTGATGAAAAAAGATGATAAAGTGACTAAGGATGGTGAAGGATGATGAGGGTATGACTAAGGATGATGAGGGCTAATGAGGGAGTGATTAAGGATAATGACAGCTAAGGAGATTTGATGAGGGTATGACTAGGGTTGATGAGAAATGATGAGGGTCCATGAGTGAGTCATTGTGGATGATAATCGATGATGAGGGTCAATGAGGGAGTTATTAGGGATGATGAGGAATAATGAAGGAAGATAATAGAGTGATTAAGGATTGTTAAGGATCATGAGGCTTGACAAAGGTGTAATTAGTAACAATGAGGGATGATGGAGTGATTATGGATGATTAAAAATGATTAAAGATGATATGGGATGATTAGAGAGTGATTACAAATGATTAGGGATGATGAACATTTATGAGGAAGTGATTTGGGATGATGAGGGATGATAAAGGCTTATGATGGAGTGATTAGGGATAATGAGGGCCAATGAGGACCAATGAATAAGTGACTAGGGATGATGAAAAATGTTGAAATACTATGAGGAAGTGATTAGGGTTGATGAAGAATGATAAGGTTTGATGATGAGTGGTAATGAGGGATGATGAGGGAGTGATTATGTATGATTATGGATGATGAGGGTTGATGAGGGTATGATAGGGACAATAAGGATTGACCCATCTGACATATGTTTTAGAGTGAATGGTATCCTTTTAGGATGAATCTTAAATGGTGTTTCAATTTTATTTTTCCAAAGAAAGTATACTAGGGAGATTAAATCCATTCATGTGCACTATGAGTGATTGTATCATGATTATAGGTAAATATCATGTATGACTAACTACATATCTACATGTATTACTAGGTATGTAATAGATGTTATGTATAAGTGACCATATCATGACTATAGGTCTACTACAAGATGTATTCTATAGACAAATCATTTATTCATATCAAAAGACCCATTGATCAAAAATCACAAAAATTATCTAGGAATTCATCTTGAATATGCTTTCAAACCTTTTACTTAGAAGCCATAATAAATAATAAGATTATGAGATGAGAATGGCACCATCTATAATAAAATGGTTATGATATGGGAATATTAACACAAAGAATTGTGTAAACATTACAAGCCAAACCTTGAATATTATATGGGAATATCAGTGTAGGTAGGGTAGTCTTATATTAAATATCTCATAAGGGACTATTGTCAATTAATTATCTCAATTGTCTTATATATATCTATTAGAAAACTTGAGAGAGGATATATATAAAATTTTCATTGACTATTGTTCCATTGATGATTAAAATTTCTTAGTCAACTTGAGATATTCAAAACTAAGTTATCAATTCACACAGTAGATATATATAGCTGAGAGAGGATATTTATGGACTAATGGTTATGCACTTTATTGGATGGGAAACACTCAACCTACCTACACACATAGAGAGATAGAGTATCTTGGATATAGGGGTTGAATAAGAATTTTCATAATGGGTTAGTGAGTGAGTGAGAACATCAACATAATGGGAAGACTTGTGTATAATATACCAGTCAATGTGGCATCTAGGAAAAACATTAATATTGTGTGGGGGATGTCGCGTGCATGATCATATATAGTAGCATGTATGTTGGACCTTTATTATTTTGATTAACACCTATGCATTCTTAGATTCACTTATTATATAATGAAAATTAGGTCTACATGATCTTAGGATCTAGGTTATTTTTAATCTTTAGTGAAATAAACATTCAAAACATAAAAATCATAAGGAAATACTCACTCTATATCTATATCAATGGTTGAGGTTGCTAGAGTTATATCTTTTTCTCTCCCACATCCTCATTAGTTAGAGAATTTTCTATCCAAAACCCACCTCTTCCTTTACCTTTACTTTGAATAGATGATAGATGCCCCAAAATGTAGATAGCCAAAAGTGAAAAGAAATAAATGAATGCAAAGTTGTATTTTTGGTGAGGGTTGGACATATTAGTATATATAGGTCAATGCATCTGTGTGTGCTTCATCCCATCATATTACGTAGATGTTACATCCATATTAATATAGGCCCTATCTCTATCTCGACCAGTCCATACTCGAGCCCTTACCTATATACATATGGATACCTATCTCTATATTAACTAGTGACATCCATACTTGAGATTACAACATAATAAATTCAATATTTTAGTCAATTTCAAATCTTGAAATTATGAAAGCTAAGTATTGACCAGAATGTATTTTTAAAAACTATCTTAGAACTACCTTCTATCTTGTAACTCCTAAAGCTCTAGAATCAATTTTATAAGATGTAGAATGACCCTATTTTTTTATATTTATTACAAGGAAATTTATAGTAAATAATATAAAATGTAATATAAATTTAATTTTAACTTATATAACGTGAACCATTTTCTTCAAAATTTTAAAATTTTTAACATTCCCTAAAAAAAACATGTTTCAAAGGGTGTATGACCTTTGATAAAGGATGTATGCCATTTGAAAGACTTTTTATTTTACTTTTTTATTTTTTCTTAAAAAAGGTTTAAATTTACGCTTGGGGGATCCAAATCTATCCTAAAACCTACCATGGATGTCAACATGGATTTTGAAAAATTTATGTGTTTTTTATCTTCCTGGACACATCAACTCAAGAAGATTCAATTATTTTAAAAATATTAAATGGATTTATAGAAGAGAGAATGCAGATTTTTAATATATAATTTGATTAATGTTAATCATGATTTGTAATTATTACTTAGTTTTTATAAAACATATATCATTATGGTCTATACATATATCTTAACAAATACTTTTATAAACTTTTGATTATTAATATAAAGTGTCAACAATTTATATTTCAACAATGTAAACATCATTTTCTATTTCCTTTTAAAAAAATTAATTTTCATGATATTAAGATCAAAAAGTTTTGTTTGTTTTATTAAAATTCCAGATGATATAACTTAAATCTACTAACACGTATGTTATATATTGTTGTAGCACATACCTCAAGTGCATTGAGAATTCCAGATGCGTGCATGAAGATATACTCTACCATTTTTTAAACATAGATTCAGACACAATTTCAAGAAATAAACTCATCCAACATCATTTTAGTTCCCTTATTGGAAAATTATCTGCTTGCCTACCTCTTTTCCTCTTTTCTTTTTTCATTTTTTCTCCCTTTTTTGGGTGATAAAGTTTTCATATGGTAATGGGATTCATTGTTTATGCACTATTGAAGGAACTTTTTGTTTTCATATTATAGTTATTTTTTACAATGTTTGTCAACATCGTTTAAATTATTTCTCATATTTTAAATCAAGTGTTAAAAAAAATAGGTTTGAATGATTTACATATTTTTTATATTATTTGATTAGCATGTGGAAATTTGGATTCATTACACTTCACATTACATTAAGTGTTTTAGGAATGTCTCATAGGTTCTTGTCATGTCATAATTTTTTTTGTAGTCTTACATGAGTGATTTACCCTAATATCCCTATTTTTATTTGATAAAATACCTCATTAAATTTGGTTTAATCACCCTATCTAAGAAATCCTATTTAAATAATAAAAATTGATTTAAAATATGAATACCGAAGATGATTGAATCCTCATTTATAAATTAATTGAAAACATGAATACCTAAGATGATTGAATCCTCTTTTATAATTTTCATGTAGAGGGAAATTTTAATTATACACAGTGATGACATATGACTACTTTTTACCAATGCATGTTTTAGATTCTAGTTTGTAGTTTTTATTGCTTATTTAATATAAATTAATGATTGATACAAAGTAGAATGCCATTTTGTTAAATGTGATTGTTTTCAAGACTTTTATAAACATGTATTTAAAATAGAAATGTGTACCATGGGGAACAAAACAAAAAAGTAATTTAAATAGAATGATACATAATAATGTAATTATTGTTGTAAATTGACACAAAGTGGTATTGAAGAAAATGATTTGAATATTTTGAAAGAAATTAAAATTAACATATAAATTTTGAAATATATTTTTAGTTTAAAAACTTAAAATAATAATTACACTTAAAATGATATTGAATAAAATGATTTGTATATTTTGAAGAAGTTAAAATTAATATATGGAAATGCAACTATACTTATAATTCAAAAACTTATACTAAAAGAAACTTAGTTTCATAAAAAAATTATTCAGACTCACAATTAAATAAACCATAATGAAATTTATACGAGTAAAAAAACTCATTAAATAATAAAATAATATACAATTCGTATTTGTAAAGCAAAAAAAAAGATTTTAAGTGTGGAAAACACATTTTTAACCATGCAATGTTATTATTTATCAACAACAAAGTTTTATCATGGACTCATGAGTATTCATGAGTCTATGATAAAAACTCATTAGGTGAGTTACTTCGAAGTGTTTTAGTTAGGGTTTTGACTTATGATTTACTACATTCTTAGAAATTGTCATAAGTTTTTATATTACGAGCGTATCTAATAGGGTTTTTAAATAAAAATAAAACACAAATAATATACAAAAGTGTAATTAACCTAACTATAATAATCATTAACTAATATACAATTATCAATATTTTGAACATAATATTAATTTGATTTTTCACTAAAAATTAAAAAAATATTATTTTTATTTCACTAGGTGATTAAACAAGTTTTTCAAGGTCCCATAACCTTATATCAATGAAGAGATTTTAAAAAAAAACATGAAGCTCACATTGGACACCTTTGTTAGTGCCATAGCAACAAAAACCAACTAATGTCAAACATGCTGCTAGAGGTACCACAAAAGATGTCACCAACATCTACAAAACATCCACACATCCTTCACAATACTAAGGCCCTCTCGTACAAAGGGTCATCTTGGAAGCCTACATTTTTATTCAACGTATTTCCTTATTTTGCAACTCACTAAGCTCCCCCCCTTATCTTCCACCAACTCTATGAAGAGGGGTATAAATATTTAAATAGGATTAATGGGCTCATATTTAACTTTTGGGTACTCTTTTGGTTTCACCCTTGGATCAGATGTTTCAATCTCTAGTCTAGCGACACTAGAGATAATTTTTTGAGAGACTATTGATGCCATGTCTGAAACATATCTCACAGCGTCTACTCTATTTGTATAAGTATTTGAAGCTGAGGCTCCTGCCTTCACATTTATTCAATCTTTCTCATTTTCCATGAGTTTTGTACTTAGGGCCCAAGGATCAACATCCTCATTAATAGGTGGCACTGTTAGTAGGTTACTATTGTGAACATTATATGGTTTGATAATATTTACGTAGTGGTAAAAATTATTATGTGTGTAAGTTATATTGTTTTAAACAACTTACATAAATAACTGGAATATTAAATGAGTTGTTAAAATAACTCATGTATTATTAGTGAGTAGTTAGTGGAGCTATGTTAGACTTCTTATATTATGGGATAAATATTAGCCTATATATTTGTAATGTTTTGATTATCATAATAATATTAAAGATTGGTTACATATATTTGGTACCAAAGCAAGTTTTTTTAATGAAAGATTAGAAGGAAAAGGTGGTAGATGATATACTCTTGGCCCTTGTAGATGAGAAAAGGGTAATTGTTAAAGAATTGTAACATAGTTTTATTCTTTTCCTAGTATTATGGTATGAGATAAAGTTTTATTAGGTTTCAAACCTAATCATTTGTTATCAAATATTCATATAGTTATTTTATGTAGTCTATGTAAAATCTTATAGTAACATTAGGCTATGTCATTCTCCTTCTAAGTACGTGATCATTTGTCTCCCATATATTCAAATCTCGAACTTGATATCTTTGTGTTATTTTTTCAAATGATTTAATTCATAGTTGTTGGAAAGATCTACAAATCATGTATTCTCATAACAATTTTAGTCCAATAGCTCTGCCATTTTCTGTTCTATCTCGATCACTTAATAGATCCTATTGCAGGTCCCCATTCATGTTTGACCATGTTCATTAACCACCACTAATAATTTGATAGTTTATTCAAGATCCCCATGTAAACAAACAGTCAATTGGAAACCATAATATTTGTATACAACCTATCAAATATCCATGTTTTGTTCTTGATATACAGCCTCATAGATCAACTGTCACCTTTTTTTTCAAAATTTTTCATACAAATAAGCCATATATTTTTTATTTTAACATACATGAAAAGGTGAGTTTGATTTTTGCATCTCCATATGTTCATGTTGGTCATGGTCTTTATATACATTCAAAATGTATAACACCATTATTTAAAAAACTACCTTAAGTTACAAAATACATATAGTTGTGAGTTTAGCTAAATTTAAGTTTTAGGGATATCTTTTCATTTGGTTGTAATTTTGAAATTTGTGTTTATTCTTTTTTAGTTTTCATAATAATGTTTAAAATTTTTTTATTCCCATTTAGGTAATAATTTGAGTTTTGTATGTCCTTTAATGTCATTGAGATATTGTCAAAAGTTTTATGTCAAAAGAGTCAAAATAAAAAATGAATCGAGAGTTAAGAGCCATTTTTATATGAATAAAGTTTATCGAGTCATATTGTCAAGAGTCAAATAATTTTTTTATAAACAGATGTATTTTTGATAAAAAACTGACATCCACACACATTTTATATTATGGAGAGGAGTTATACAATAAAAAAATGTGTAAAACTTTGAGTTCTAAATCTTCATCAACTGAGTAAGTAACTTGTTATGAAGGGACGTTGGAGGTATTGGAGGAAGGAGGTTTTCAAAGTCTCTCATTAGTCACTAATAACATGGTCCATATGATTTAGTAGGATTTTATTTTGGTTGTTAGTGTTTCATTTTTTAGTATTCTCATTTTGGTTTGCAAATAAACCCCTTTGTAAAAATTTAGGAAAAGTCATGTTTTCAAAAACTCACTTTTGGGGAGTAGGAGAAAACTTTGAGTTAAACTTAGGGATGGTTATCTAGTTAGTTCCAAGCTCATGGATCTTGTAGATTAATATTTTATATGCCTAAAGTGGAAGGGAAAGGGTCCTATAAGAACCTAAAGAGGAAGGGATTAGTCCTACATAACTCAACTCATCATTATGCCTTCATGAGGGTAAATATATAATCTATGGATCTTTTACATGGTCTAGGCAATGTTTTCAATAGATGGTTAAATATTTTGTGAATATTATATGATTTGATAATATTAACGTAGTGATAAAAATTGGTGTGTGTGTAAGTGATTTTATTGTAAACAACCTATATAAATAGATTGAATATTAAACAAGTTGTTAAAATAGCTTGTGTATCATTAGTGATTAGTTAGTAGATCTACAGAATTCCTATATTATAGGAGAAATATTAGTTTATATATTTGTAGGTTATGATTTTCAGAGTAATAGGAAGATTGATGACTTACATAACCTCTTCTTTTGAGTTATTATTAGAATAATCAGGTCCAAACACTATCATAAGATAAAATAAATAAATATTCCACCAAGTTAGAGCCTTTATTTTATTGTGATTTTTACAATTAAAGGTCAAGTTCCCACTATTAAAACACTTAAAAAACTAAAATGGTAGGCATTCATAGTCTATAGGTTGAGTCTACACATAATCCTCAATCATTAAGAAAATAGAGGCTAAAAGATCACTTGAAGTGTTAATAGTTATGAGGATTCTAAGAAAAGTGGTATGAGAGAATGAATCAGTAGCTTTATCAATCAGTTGGAATTTATCTATTGAGTTCCCTATTTCTTTAAAGTAGGGATCAATTAAAAATGAAGGGGAAGATGAGGTAGGCATACCCAAATCAATCAAGTGGAGAAAGATTTAATGAATATGTTGAATCTTGGAAACCAAGGCTTGATTAACAATTAATGTTGGTCTAAACTCCACTATTTCTCTAGAATCAGACCTTTATCTTAAATAATAAAGAAAAAAATGAAGAAATTCTTTGCACTAGGATACATACCTAACTTACCTATCAGGAGAGGTTTTCATAGCTCAAAGATCCATTCATTGAGATATGGTATATTTGGATAGAGATTATGAAATTAATAAATGACTCTCATTATTGAAAAATATCTTTTGTTATCCAAGAGAGATCTTGAGGCTTCATTACCCATAGATATGGAAGGATTTTATGGAATTAAAAAACTATTTGAATTCATATGTTTTTTAGTAAATAGTTATGTTGAGATGTGATGCATAGAATGTGATCAAAAAGTTTTTCATGCATGAAAATTACTTTATTAAAATTTGTGATGAATTCATAAATGCAAAGAAATAATAATAAGAAACCAAAAAATGTAAGAAATCCAAAAAAAATAGAAGATAATATGTAGTTATCAAAGGATTCCATAGACCTCCTAGAACTTTATGTATCATCAAAAAATAAAAATTCTCAATAAAGGTAGGAAAATACTTATGAGTTCACATGTTAGTGTTACTATCCATATATATTAGGTATACGAACACTAGAACAACTTATTTATCTTATTATAAAAGTAGTTATTTCATATATTTTCAATGTTGTGGCTGATGTCTCACTAATTTATATTATATATCTACTCCCTTGCATGAGGTCTATTGTAATGAATTATGTGTGCATATTTATTGTTCTAGCTCTCAATAATTACTTGTTTCATATTTTTATACACATATACATGGAAAAGGATAAATAAAATAACTAAATAATTTCCAAAGGATGTTACAATATTTTTAATGAAGAAGGTGGGTTTGAGGTACTATCGGTGGTCGTAATCAATTATTATGTCGATGAAGAAGAGGGAATGTAAATTGACTAGTCATACAATGAGCACTTAAAAATTATGAGACCAACTGATATTGCAATTGGCTTATCAGAACATATTTTAAAGTATGAGAGATCTATAAAATTTTGGGAGAAAAATTTATTAATATGTATCATAAACTCATTCCCTATTTTATAGCTTTATGGAGGCATAAACATGAGACAAGTTACCACAAATTTAAAAATGATGTCACTAATATACATAGTTGAATATTAAAAGTAGGACTGATGCTTAAAAATTGATATGAATGGGTTGATGTAAAAATTTATGGGACAAAAAACATTACGAAATTGAAAACACAAAACTTATTTTTTAAAGGCTATATGCCATTAAAAGAAATATGTTATGACTTGGAATGGTACCAAGACAAAAGGGCATACATCCTTATTGACAAAGGGAGTATGCCAATGTTGATAAAGGGTGTAAATCATTAGCACCACAAATTAAATACACCATTTGAAATGTATTGTTTTTAGGGAATGAAAATATTTCAATTTTTTTGAAGAAAAGGGAGTACACGCTTTAGCAAAGAGCACTTGCCCTTTAGTTTCAATGTCTTGTATATATTTAGTAAAATAAATGTAATAAGTTTAAATTTATTTTATATTACATTTTATATAATTAAAATTTAATTTTATTTTACTAATTATAACAAATTAGGACCAATCTACATCTTGTGAAATTGATTATAGAGTGGTAGGAGATACCGTTTAGAAGATAGTTTTTCAAAATCTATTTTGGTCAATACTTAAGTTAAAAATTTTCAATATTGGAAAATGACTAAAATATTGGATTTATTAATCTCTAATTTGATGTAGGGATGTCATTGGTCTAGATAGATATATGGATGAATGATAGAGATAGGACCTATGCTAATATGGATGAAACATCTGCGTAGTATGATGGGATTGAGCATGCACAAATGCATATACATATCCTAAATGATATGTTTAATATTAAATGAAAATATGACAAATTCATATTTGATTCTTTATTTTTACCTTAAAATATATGTATTTTTTGACATCTATCATCTATTAAAGTAAAGGAAAATAAATGGTTTGGATGTGTGTTAAACCTTTGGGTCATTTTTACAACCCAACATCAATGTAGGCCTAGAGATATTATTTAATTAGAGTGATGAGGTAGGTGGGATTTAGATAGATGTAAATAAATCCATAGTCATAACTCTAATGTTTATCACTGAAATAACATTATAATTTTAATATTATGTTATTTCCACGATGAAAATCATATGGCAATCTACCTAGAGTACTCCATCATGGACCTATCTAATATACTGGACATGAATGAGGATAATCACCTTAGTACACTCTAATTAGAATTAAAATATTCAAAAAACCATTCAATATTCATTCAAAAAAGTTATTTCTTACTTCATAATAAACTTTAGACAAATGGGCCAACCCATGCATGCTTCAATTGAAATATTACACATGCATGAGCTAACCACTTTATCCCAAACTCATGTAGACTAGTCATATTTTAGAATTCCAAACTCACATAATATGTATAGCCACTATGACAACCATAACAACTACCATTTAGGGTGGAGGGGAATGATTTTGAACCCTATTTTATAATGATCATATCATAATCACCCATATCACTATCTTTTTTCCACTAAAAAAATCAAGTGAATAAAGAACTTGTATACTATCAAATACAAATTAATCTCCATCTGGAAACACTTTAGTATATCCTTAGAAGTGTACTTTAAGGACTTGACACTATTTTAATACATGACATGGTGCTTGGAGATCCACCATTACTCCCTCATCATCCTTCATCATCCCTCATCATCCCTAATCACTCTCTCATCTTCACTCAATATCCCTAATCACTCACTTATAAAACTTCATCTTCCCTAATCAATTCATCATTGAACCTCATCATCACTAATCATCCCTAATCACACTATCATAAGTCCTCATCATCCCTCATCATCCCTAGTCACTCTATCATCATGCCTCATTATTCCTCATCATCGCTAATCAATTATTCATCAACCATCATCCTTAATCACTCCTTCTTAATCATCATCATCCCTCATAATCCCCCATCATACCTAGTCATTCCCTCATTGTCCCTCATCATCCCTCATTATCCCTAATCATTCCTAATAACAACCTCATTAACCCTAACTTTCCTTAAACACATGTTCATCAACCCTCGTTATCCCTCATCATCCCTAATCACTCCCTCATCATCCCTCATTACTTTTCATCATCCCTCATCATCCATAACCATTCTATCATCGACTATTATAATCCCTCATAGTCCTTATTCATACCCTTATTGGACCTCATTATCCCTCGTCATCCCTAAACACTCCCTAATCAATTGCCATTATCCCTCACCATCCCTAATTACTCCTTCATCAACCCTCATCACACCTCATCATCCCTAATCACTCCCTCATCATCCCTCACCATCCCTCATCATCCTTGTTCACAGCCTCATTGGGATTTATTATTCCTCATTTTCTCCAAACTCTCCCTAATTAGTCCTTATTATACCTCATCATTAATAATCACTCTTCCATATCCCCTCATAATCCCTGATAACTCCCTCATCATCCCTCATCCTTTGTTATGAAAATACCTTATATCACACACACACACACACACACACACACACACACACACACACACACACACACACACACACACACACACATATGTATATGTATGTATATATATATATATATATATATATATATATATATATATATATATATATATATATATATATATATATATATATATATATGTATGTATGTATGTATGTATGTATATGTATATATATAAAGGGGTAATATCTATAATTTGTTTGACATTATCTATGATAGTGCCTAGTACCCATTATTTAATTTAGTATGTAGTGCTCATTTGGGATGTTCACAAGTCTCCATTCATTAGGAAGTATGTTCCCATTATATAGTCTATCTTATGGTGATAATTATGTCAGTTTCATCTAAATCATGTTTTTCAATTCCCATTCAATATGAAGGAATATAATGAATAAATATTATGTACATGGTGTATAAAAGGTCACCTAAAAAAATATTACCTTTATATATAGATATTACTCAGTTCTTTTTCATCATTCCTCATCATCCATAATCATTTCCTTATTGACCCTTATTGTTAATAATCACTCCCTCATCATCCCTCATTATCCCTAATCACTCCATATTTTTCAATCATCATTTATAATCATTCCTTCCACACCCTTCATCATCCCTAAGATCACTCCCTCAAGCACCTTGATGTAGGTGCAATGGATTCCCACTTATGCCTAATAATATTTAATCACTCTTTTCTATATATAGCTTATAATGCCCAAAATTATTTCAAGATGTCTTTCACTCAACTCTCCCTATATTTTTTTTATATGTGATTAAATCTCATCTCCTTATTTTCAAGCATCACTTGATAATTCCCCATCTTCGTTATTCATTGATCTGATCATGCCCCCTCTACTAATTTTGAATATTGATAATTCTAATTCTCATTTCAAAATATGTATTATGTATTAAATTAGGTATCAATTATTCAAGATATGGATAAGGTAATATAGATACATTAGTTTTAGATACATATATTCAAGATCAAAATATGGCTTGAATTTTAAATTAGGTAGGATATACTCAAGTATGTAGGGAAGGCTCAAGTAGGTAACTCAATTAGGTATGGAAATAAGGATATGTGGGTAAGGAATACTAAATTAGCTAAAGTAGGTAGGGTATACTCAAATATAATAAGGTAGGAAGGGCATATTCAATATTAATATATATCTTGGGTATTTATATAGGGCATACTCAATATCAAGATATGGATCATGGAATAAATTTGGTAGGTCATAATCAAAGATATATATCTATTACATACATATTAGGATAATAAAATATATTTCTAATTCTATCTATTAGTAAGCAAGTTTCCATTGACAATAACATAAGCTAATAAGATAAGGAAAGAATATGTGCACGATATAGATCAAGAAGCAAACTTACCTTGATAGATAAGAATATAATCTAGAAATGGAAATTAGGTAGGATATGAATAAATCTATATATAATAAATAAAGCTTACCTTTCATTATAAATTAAGGCATAGTTAAGTGGGTATGGTAGGAAAAGTGATATCTATCATGAAGAAATATTGTATTGATAGTTATGACTTAATTAAAAATGAAAATTTTATAGATATTGGGAAGGAAATATATCATTTATAGTGATGCCTTACTCCCTTGATATCTATCAATAAGTAAAGATTCCCTTAATATATTATTAGGTGAAGCAAATATAGTTATTGGGAAGTAAATCTTCCCTTACCTTACTCTTTGCCATAGACGAATTAGGCAAGACAAGGTTCCCTTGCCTTACCATGTAGGGAAAGTTTGAGATTGAGATAGGAATTTATAATAGTACCCCAAATATATCTATGAAAAGGGCCCCATTCCTATGTTATACCTTGATTTAATATATCATGGATTAGAGTATACTCATATTATAGTTGGGAACAATTTTGGCCATTAGGCCCCATCAAGACCTACCTAAGCTTTAAGTATCACCTCCTTGATAAACTTGCTAAAGGTCTATGCCATTTTTTCCCTTTATATATCATGTTTGGTATGGATCACATTAGGTGTAGATAAAGTTGGGTTTGGAAACACACTCTAATAGCTACCTAATTGGAACACACTCTATCAGATTGGTGACCACCTATCTATTTAGTGATCCATTATACTATGGACATAATTTGTTAATGAAATATAGAGAAAATGATAACTCAAGTATGAGGTTTGGATTGATATTCTCATCCTGTATATGATTACTCCTATCTATATTGATATATATTGGGATTCTCAACTCTAGGATTGGGATTATTAGGATTGGGATATAGAAAAAGTATATCATGGTGTCTATACTAATGTTAGGGTCAAAAAGTGAACCATTGGTTCAAACCACAACCCACCTCTTATTTTTCCTTTGTCTTAATAGATAATAGATGCCCTAAATTCTAGATAGTTGAAAGTTAAAAGAAAGAAGTGATCTTGACTAGTGACATCCATACTTGAGTTGAGAGATAGATAAGTCTAATATTTATATCAATTTCCAATCCTAAAATTATGAAAACTATGTATTGACTAGAATAGATTTTGAAAAAAACATCTTCTAAATGATAACTCCCACATCTTTAGAATCCATTTTAGAAGATGCATAGTGGCCCTAATTTGTTATATTTAATAAAATAAATTTAATGTATAAAAATAGAAATTGTAATATAAATTAAATGTAAAATTATTCAATTTATTTTTATAAATATATACAACAAAAAAAACTGATATCATATACAAAAAAACATATAAAACCAAAGGGAATATTCCCTTTGTGAGGAAAAGTGTGTGTGACATTTATAAAAAAGAATGCATGACCTTTTTTCTTGATACCATACCAAGGTATATATCTTTTTTAAATATTTAAAGGCGTAATATCTTTTGAAGAGGGTATATGCCCTTAAATAAATTTTTTGTATTATTCATTGTGTCGTAGTTCTTATCCCCCATTTTTGTGCATCTACCAGGGATAAAAGTAAGCATGATTTATATTGGTTTGTAAATTAGTATAATACAGAGTATCCCTTAATAATTGTTTTGAAAAGTTGATTATTTAAAAAAATCTCTAATAAATATCTGGGTCTATGTATTTTGTTATTTGTCCAATAAATCATATGGATTTTTAAATGGAATCCTATAAGAAGAGGGAAAATGTTTTAGGTATGTTTATTTATCGAAATTAGAGAATATAGAGTGGGGATAGGTTGATGCATTAATACATGCTCCATATCATGATAATGCATATATGTTTCATCCATGTTATTATAAACCCTAACTCTATGATTCATCTATATCTCTATCTTAACTAGTGACATCCATACCTGAACTTACACCTTAATCACAAAAATATTTTAGTGAAATTCCAATCCTAAAATTCTAAAAATTAATTATTGACAGGAATATATTTTTATAAAAATATCTTCTAAATCATATGTTCTAAAACTCTAGAATCGATTTCAAAATATGAATAGTGCCCCTAATCTATTATATTTAGTAAAACAAATTTAATGTATAAGAATATAAAATGAAATATAAATTAAATGTAAACTTATTTTGTAAAATATATACAACAAAAACAAATTATATCACACACGAACATCATAGAAAACCAAATTTTCTAAATGCTCTATACCCTTTACAATATAAAGGGATTTACCCTTTACCAAATGGCATATTCCCTTTGATTTATTTTTTTAAACTATTTACATTCCCTCTAAAAAATGCATTTCAAAGGGAGTACACCTTTTTAAGATTTATTTGTTTTGGCTTCTCTACTTTCCCTCTAAAACTAGTTTGAGTTTAATCTTGAGAGGGGGTCTTAAGCTAGCCTAAAACCTACCATAGAGAAACCCACCACTTTTAAAACATTTATGTGCTTTTTCATTGTTTTAAACACATCTGATTAGACATATTTCATTATTTTAGAAAATAATTATATGGGTTTTTAGAGGGGAAACATAATTTTAACACACACACACACACACACACACACACACACACACACACACACACACACACACACACACACACACACACACACACACACACACACACACACACACACACACACACACACACACATCATTAAAAATACCTTTATAACATTTTGAACATTAATAAAAAGAATTATAAATTTTATCTTACCAAACTACACATCATTGGATGTGCTTCAAAAAATTCAATAAGTTAAGGTTAAAATGTTGTGTTTTTATACTTGAAGTTTCAATTTCCAATTGACTTGAAGTGTAATTTTTTTTAAATATATAAATTAAAAAACTAAAAAAAACATCATAGCAATATTCAACATTTTCTCTATAAATATATGAAATTTCATAAAAAAATCATTTGTTTACTCAAAATAAAAGTGTTTGTACAATGCAATCTCCTCATTTTTTCAAAAACAAGTACCATGTCATTACCATATTTGCATCAAATTCACACACTAATATCATTTGGGTATTGAAAAACATTATTTATTTAGAAACTACATTTAGAATGACACAATTCATATTCTAAAATTATTATCAAATTAGTTTTCCTAGTGTCTCTAAAATTCTTTCCAAGTTCAACTATTTTTATCTTCAATAAAAAAAGTGTTGTTTTAAGCCCCACCTTTTCCCACACTATCTTCCATCTACCTTAACATATCATGATACCCTCAAGTACATACTTGGTTTAATAATTATATTTTAAAATTGTGTAGTTACACACTAAATTATTTTCATAGTTGAAGTTAATAATTTGGATCGTAAGTTTTAAATATATAATATACTATTAACTACTGAATTATCTACATTACATAATTTTTTAGAATGTTCATCCCCCAAACGTAGATATTAAAATTTCTAATTCTTTTGAGAATTAGTACCCACAAATTCTAGATATTTTTTAATTCCAATTCCAAACTTATATGTTTCATGTTAGTATAAATTATTAATCCATTAAATCAATGATTAACATAGATGAATATTAAATAAAGAATCAAGTTCAACTCAATGGGAGACAATCAAATAGTAATAAGACACATCTAACTAATAAGATGAACTTTAGTAGAATATGTAATTAATTATGGTAAATACATCAAATACATTGAATCATACATCAACAATTATCACTCTTGTCTCACAAATAAGTATTGATTATTAGTTTATAATTAATTACTAAAATCTTAATGAATAAGTCCCAATAAAATTCGTTTGATCATATTTATCAAGCACTAAATAATTATAATTTTAAATTATTATGTAGATTTGAATAGATATGAAGTAAAATCTATGAAAACTCATAGGAATGTAGGTAAAATATATACCAACATATTAATATAATAAAATTAAAATATAAATAAAGTTTAAAACTAAATTTATATATTATTATTTTTAAAAGTGTCTCCTAGAAAAAAAAATTAATTTTTTGGTGACTTATAAGGATTGTTAATTAAAACAACATACTTCAAAAAGTAATACCACTACATTCCATGTCAATAATGATACCATAAATCGAAGAGGATAATAGACCCAAGTTTTAACAATTGTGTCCACATAATTTTGAATAACATTTTCATCTACATCTGATACATTTGTCAATGTAAATAAAGTTATAGTAAAATTATTGATAAGTGATAAATTGAAAGCTTGTCCTTTATTTTGTTGGGGTTCTAAGCATTGTAAAAAAATGCATAAATATTTATGAATAATTTGGACATGATTTATAAGGAACTTGAAATTATTTTCAATTATACAATCAATATTGTAGTTAACCCACTAAAAAAAGGTGCACATAAATAAAATTTTATTATTTTAATGAATTTATATTTTTATAAAAGTGTTTAAAAGTGGAAAATTTATTATGGTGACATTATTTACATGAATATCCTTGATTGGGGATGCAAATGATGTAAGATATTTTTAAAATAAGATCTACATTTATCTGTGACAAGTGTTGAACTAGGGAGTAATGAGATTGATTTTTCAAATTTCATTACTATTTGATGTTAGTATTGATACATAGTTAATTATTTTCATTCATACTTGGGTTTAGTTTTTAAATAGGCTTATAAAATATAATTTACATTTAAATAAAAATATTTTTTTAGACTTTTCCAATATTTTTTTAATATTAAGGTTTTAATTTTTTTGATTAATCAAAATGTTTTGATAAATAGGTACTATTGAAAAACTAATATTTCTTCCAAGAATTTTCATTACTATGATTTTCCCACAAAGAATTTTTGAAACTATGAATTTATCATAAATAACTAAATAATTAAAGTACATTATAAAATTAGGTGTTAAACATAGACTATCATAATGGTGCCAATAACTTGATTTTAATAAATTATTAGTAAATCACCTAGTTAATTTAAAATTATTATTATAATGGTTGAATATTTCAAATATTATTATTCCACTTGGAAGGAAGTTCTTAATATTGGGAGTAGAAGGACTGCTCTTCAGAGTTCCAGGTACCATTAAATATAAATCACCGACTAAAAGTTCAAATTATTCACATAAATGTTACCAATACTTTAGTCATTTACTTATCCTTGACTTTTTGAATATTTTAAGGAAAAATTTTGATATTGGGTTTCAGTTTACTTAATTTAAGTCAATATTAAAATGGTTTTTCATTAAACACTTTTAATTACTAGAAAATGTGGAATCTACTTTTAAGTGGGTAATATTGCAGTGTGAAATTAACAAGTTTATCAGATCAAAGGAAGGAAATATTATTCTATTATATGTAAAAAACATTGAAAAGGTTACAGACAAGTGCATTCACTTGTATGGGATAGACAACATATTGTTCATGGTTGAGAAAACATGAATTTTTGTGTGACAAAAAAATTTGTTTTCTTTGGATTTCATCTAAGCTTGCAATTTTATGGCACATTAAATTATTATAGAAATATATTCACACCTTTATGTACACAATTATATCTTGTGGGGTGAAACCCAAATATTTTTTTCTATTCGAAAACATAGAAAAGAACAATTAGTGACTTTGATTGAGTTTTATTTCTACTATTACATAATTTGTATTTGTTACAATAATTTATATTAAAATGCACAATAATGTTTGGTTAATTTTTTTAGTCAAAGATGGAATTATTTTGAATAAAAAAATTTATTGTTACAAGTTATAAAATATCATTTAATAAGTTTTATATTTATATAGAAATTGATTGATTTTATGGTTGATCGTTGTAATTATTTATGTATATTATAAATAAGAAATTATTTTTGTATGGATAAATAACTTTATTAGCCTTTTAATTTGAGTAATTAATATATAATTAATGAGATATTATTTACACTCAATTTATAACATCCTTTAAAATGGAGATCTTAGTCTACAATCTAACATAGATTTTCACTCTCATCTTGGTCATGGTTCAAAGAGTGTGATCTAAAATGTTGACTAAAAAAGTTGCACTTTCTTTTCCATAAATATTCATCAACGTAATTTATATTTTTTTATGAAATTAAATCAACCTAAACCTAAACAAATTTGACTATTTTTATGACATTTAAATAATAAACTATTTATATAAAACACATCATAGAATAGTCATTGGGAATGGTCATCCACATCATTATTAGAATTTTGTCTAGTAATATATTGATCATGTAATTTTAAGAATAAAATTATATCTCATTCATGTACTGTGTAGTATTTTCTTATCAAAATCTACATTCATTAGGATCCACATGTTTTATTTTTACTACGTTGTATCACTTCGACCCATGTTCATTCATAGTGTTAGTAGGATTATTAAATTGTATTATTTATAATACTAAAATAAAAACTAAATAATCCTATAATCATACCACAACATTAGACATCCATAGATGTCTTTTTTGACATAGACAAGATAATTCACAACATCTCATGGACAAAGACACAAATGTATATGCATAGAGAAGAGACATATTGTATTTCATTTAGTATTAACAATTAATTATAAGGAATATATCCTACTATACAATAGCCTAATATCTTTGAATGATCTTGATTCTAATATATTAAATATGTTTCATATATTAATGATAATTAAATCAAATATTATTTTTATATAATTTATGTCTTATAATATGTGTTTTATTTACATATGTTTAATAAATAAATATATGTTGAACTAACCTAAGTGATACTTATATTGTAACTTAAATAACATTAATACCATTTGAGACAATAAAACTATGAATTCATGAGATATTGTAGATTTTATGTGAACATGCATTTGCATTCAAAATTATTCATCTCAAAGGATCAAGTCTTGGTGTTAAAACTTTTGCATTTGTATGAAATAATAGTGTGATGATGTGATTGAAAAAAAGTGACACATATATTTCCATTATTATGAAAATGATCACATAGTTACATTGGAAAACCACTACTTGGTAATTTAAAAAATGGGAAATTAAAACTAATAATAGTTTTAGTTAAAATTAATTTAGTATATATCATTTATCATTTGATAAGTGAAATTAAATTAATAAATAAAGATATAAAATATATTTTAAAGTCAAATTTGATCCTAAATACCATTCCATTTTAACATCATTTTTTTTTAAGTATCTTTAATTTAAATTTTTTCATATACTTCCCACCCAAATTATACATATACAGAGAAAAGGATAACTCCAAATTTCAAATAATAATAATAATAATAATAATAATAATAATAATAATAATAATAATAATAATAATAATAATAATAATAATAATAATAATAATAATAAGGCTTAAACTATAATTCCTTTACATATCGACTTCCCTAAAAAAAGAGTAAGTGAAAAAGAGACATCTCGCTACTCCATCACAATATCATACATGGAAACCTCATATCAATGAATATGTAGTACATGGTTATAAGTTAATAATATCATGAAATATGTCATCATCTTATTGTCTTGCATTATTTCATTTAAATAGTTTATCTTGGTAACTTGTTGTAAGTGGTATATAGTGAGTGAGATTGTGACATGTAGTTATTGTGTGAATACATGAATACTAAGAATTTTTTTCCATATTTGGAAGTGATATTAAAATAAAAATTATATTATTTTCCAATATTTGAATACTTTTAAAAGGTGAAATCCACTAACAATTCAAACATGACACACCAAATGGAATCATCTCAAAAATTCAGCATCACATCTATAACCCATAGTGTTAACAACTAAGATTAAAGATTTAAGAATTATAAAAAATATAAATACCAATTTTGAATTACAATTTATTACAATTTAAACAAATATATTCTTATTTCCCATCAACAATACAAAATTATATAAGAATATTATCACTTACAAAGTGAACAAGCCAATATATTCTTATCTTATGTAGAATGGGTACATGCCCATTTTACATGTCAAGATAAGTATTTTTTAAATTTGGTAAAATGGATTTATTTCTTTCCTCACTCATATAAATATATTAATAACTAAATATAATCTCATTTTTAAAATGAAAATAAATATAGAGAGTATAATAGAGGTATTTAATGTCAAGGAGGAAGATAGAAGAACATCTATAATAGAAGACATTAAAAAAGATTACATTGATTAAATAATTTAACTTTTATTTTCGTTATAGAATATTGTTACATCATATTATTTTAGGAATTCCTTAATTCGAGAGTATAATTCACTTGGTGTGTCTTTAACCAATTTAGGAAACCTCTTTCACAAATACAATTCACATGATTTAGTTTGAGATAAGGTGATTCATTTTAAATTTTTGTCCAAAGGGAATGATTTGGATTGAATGTAGATATGGAGAGTGAACAACATCCTAATTTATCCATAAATTCTTATAAAAAATGAAATCTATTTTATTTTTCTTATATGTTTTCATTACAAGGCTTTCAACCATCAAAAGGACACCTAATGAAGTTGTGTCATTACCCTAGGTTGAAACCTCAAGACTCATAGGAACTTTATGCTTGACATTAAGAGACTTGAACATAGAATGTTGGCCCAATGGTTTGTCTATCTTAGCCTCATTTTATTTAAGGTGATAGATAATTGAGGATGTGTCATTCTCACCTTCAATTTTAAATTATTGGATCCCATATTAGTGTTTAAGTTTTTCCCCAATTAATTTACTATTCACCTTACATAACCTAGTGGGACTTATTTCACCTTTTCACAAGGTTGGTAGATATCATAAATCACCTTTATTTCTTTAGTTTCATGTAAATTCTTTTCTCTCACCACCTTAATCACAATAAATTAGAGAGTGTTAAAGTTTGGTATAATTTGGGAAAGAGCAATGATCATGTCATGGATCAGATTTCTTTTCATGAAGTGTGGGTTGAATATTACTTCAGATACTATCAATAATTGATAAATCAATATTTTGAGGATGATATCACCATAAATTTAGTTTAACGTATATTTTAAATATGATATAGAGATAGGAGAAAACTAAGTAAGAGATGACATGCTTAGAACCATGAGGAATGACATGAATTAATGTTGAAGAACCCTGACAATTATGTAATTTATGTGTGGATAATTTAATGGAAAAAATAGGATTGAAATCATAACTACCTAATATTATTGCCATCCTCTAAGTGTAGGAGAGTAAATAATTAATTTTATCATTTCCATCCTCTTTAAGCATGGGATATTTAATACTTTCTCTTTTCACTTTGCTATTGCTTCTTTTTTAATTATGGGAGAGATTAAATACTCTTTTTCATTGCTATCAAACATCCCAAAGTGTGTCATAGAGCTGATATTCCTTGTCAAATTATTTTTAAAGAGTTAAATGAAGTTTGATATTGTTTATTGTTATTTTCAATATAAGGCATTCACTTTTTAGTGCATAGTCTCTTATATTGGATATGATGTTAGCAGCTTTATTATCCTACCTATTTTTATTTATTTTTTTTCATTAAATTTTGGGATCATTCTCAAGAATTTTATTGGTTTCTAAATTATCTCAACTTTGCTTCTAATTGAGGGAGGATCCTTTCTTAAAATTTGATTTGATTTCATCAAAGTTAAATATTAATTATTTAAACATTTTTATTAAAATATATTGAATTATTTCAACAAATAAAACTAACGATCTAGAATAATATCAAATATTTTTTTAAATAAAATTTAAATCCATAAACTTTAGAATTACAATCTTTAAAATCTGATATGTACTTCCAATAAACTCTAAATTAGAATCCAATAATAATGAAACTAGATTCCAACATTTTAAATAATAGATACTGAAAAAATTATATAATAATAATAATAATAAAAATAATAATAATAATAATAATAATAATAGTTTTGGTTTCAATTTGGTCTATAATACATCCAAATTTAAGGAAATAATGGTTCTAACTAGGCTGTGTAACTCAAGTTAAATGACATTCATGATATATATGGTGGCTTAGGTTAGAAATACCTTATTTTTTAAGGAATTAATGTCGAGACTCTTTCTCACTACCTCAACATCTCATGGGAAAAACTATTTAACTTTTGTTAATATAGTTCTCCATATCAAAATCTCCATATAAATTCTAATCAAAATTAGGGAAATCTTAAATAAGACATATTTAAAGATAGGCTCTCTCCATAACATCATTAAAGGCATAAATTTCATAAATACCTAGTTAGCTTCCTTCCATGTTTAAAACCATCTAAAGAACATGACTAAAAAGGTCAATTCCCCACTAGACAAGGAGAATATGAAATATTTGTTGTTAAAGAAGAGTGGAAAATTAAGCCTTACCCTAAGTGTGGTTTGTGTTGAGAAAATAAAATGATCCTTATATTATTTTCAATACCTTCAAGAAATATTCTTGAAATCTTGACTTCCTAAAAATAAATCACATTGAAATGATCAATCTTATGTTAGAGATCTCTAATATATAAATTTATTTATGGTTCATATAATCCCTTATATTCTATGAGATAAAACTTATGGACAAGATTCAAGGTTTTTACTATCCTCAACAAAGCCTTCTAAATCTCAAACGCTTTTTTTCATAAAATAGTTTGGTTTTGACAAAAAAAAACTTACAATGTGGAGGCCACCTTGAATATTACATAAAATCATCTTACTTGGAAGTCACCTTAGAAAGAATGCACACACACACACACACACACACACACACACACACACACACACACACACACACACACACACACACACACACACACACACACACACACACACACACACACACACACACACACACACACCCACACACACGCACCCACACACCCACACACACCCACACACACACACACACACACACACACACACACACACACACATAGATGTGTGTGTGTGTGGGTGTGTGTGTGTGTGTGTGTGGGTTACTTTTCTTTTTTTACCTCTTGCCACACCTTGAGTGGTGGATCTACACTAACTATCTATAATACCATATTATGGATATCTATATGAGAAGTGTTTTCCATTTGATTGAGGTTTGTTTAGGGTTCTAATTATTTATCTAAATTAGAGTTATCAGATTCATGAGCTCTCCTCATCCTCTTAGTATTGACCCAACTAGTTCAGTACCCATGGTTCGATTCTCATTGTCTTTATTTTCCTCAATGAAGCAAGAAATCTCCTCTATGTGTATGTTTTGATCACTAATTTTTTTCTCCTTTATCTCTATTATATTTTGAAATTCCACTTCATATTCCTCTTGTGGAACCTCCTGTTCCTCATGTGTGGGTATGGACCATTATTTATAAGTAGGTTTCATTCCTTCATTTTTTTTGGTAATTATCTTTCCTATGGATAAGTATCTTAGAGATGCCTAGTAAGCTTACATATACACAAAAAAATGATGTATTCTAAAAATCCAAAGATTAGGTATGCTAAATTTTTCCACATCTAATGATTATTTTTTTAGGTAAACTTTTATTGAGGTCCATTTACACACACACACACACACACACACACACACACACACACACACACACACACACACACACACACACACACACACACACACACACACACACACACACACACACACACACACGCGCGCGCGCGCGCGCACCCACACACACGCACACACACATGTGCATGCATGCACGCACACACACACACCCACACACACACACACACACACACCCACACACACACACACACACACACACACACACACACACACACACACACACACACACACACACACACACACACACACACACACACACACACACACATAAACACACACACACACACACACACACACACACACACACACACACACACACACACACACACACAGTGTGTGTGTGTGTGTGTGCACACGTGCATGAACATGCATGTTTGTCTGTGTGTGTGCACGCGCGCGCATGCGCATGTGTGTAGAATCATGATTGTATTATCTCAACATATTATTTGACAAACTTTCCCAATTTATCCCTTGTTTATTTGAAAATAATCATAAGATATGTAGTGAGGTTAATAAGTCATACCTATATTGGCATAATAATAATAGTGACTAAGTATGAGTTTGGGTCAATGTTTGGAATCCATGGAATGAGTTATAGATCATCTCACCCTGCAAAACCATGGTCCATCTAAAACACACTTTGGTAAGCATCCCCATAAAAAAATGTACAATAAAAAACCATTGGAACAGAGGGAGATTTAACATTATTTTGTCTAAGTCATATGTACCCATTAGAATAATGCCTTTGTGGTCAGCCACAATCCATTGAATCTACATATGATTGCCTCTTACTCAAGATTTTGTCTGCATAGTATCACATCTTCCTCTGATATATCCATAATTGGAACCACTTTTGCCCATTCTACTATATAGGCATTAGCTTCAAGATTGGGTTTTTGATGTGTTTTAACTACCTTATTTTTTATATATATTTAAAAAATAATTATGTCAGTAAATTTTAGTCCAAATATAAGTAAAAAGATACATATAATATTCTAAAAGTAGTTTTAAAACGGAAAGTAGAGATAAAAGCCTTAACAATAAAAACTAAGGAGACAAAGCCTTGATTTGATGAAGATACAACATCCCCAAATGGAAAGGGGAGAATAAATAAAGGAGTAAATATACAAGATGAAAAGGAACGATATTTTTACTGGCATTCAAAGACCTATATGCATAATTGAGGGAGATCCCATGAAATCTTCAATCTTTCCCTTTACACTTTTCTTTTTTTACATCTTGCCACACCTTGAGTGGTGGCTCCACACTAAGTATTTGTAATACCATATTCTAGTTTTCTATATGATAAGTATTTTTCATTTGATTTGGGTTTATTAAGGGTACTTATTATTTATCTAAATTGGATTTATCAAATTCATGAGATTTCCTCATTCCTCCTAGTATTGACCGAACCAATTTAGTACCCATGGTTTGATTTTCATTCTATTTGTTCTCCCCAATTGAGGGAGAAATTTCTTGTGTGTGTATGTTTTGATCACTAATTTTTCTCCTCTATCTCTATTCTATTTTGACAATCCACTTCATCTTCCTCCTCTACAACCTTCTCTTCCTCTTGTGTAGATATGGACCACTATTTATAAGTAGGTTTCAACCCTTTCTTTTTTGTTAGTAAGTACCTTGCCTATGGAGAAGTAGGCCAGAGATGCCCAACAAGCTTAAATATATGGTAGGAAAATGTTGTATTCTCAAAATAAAAGGATTTGGTATGTTGTATTTTTCCACATCTGACTATAATTTGTTAGGTAAACCTTTATTGAGGTCTATTTACACATATATACATGCATTTGTGCGTAAATGAGTTTTTATTCTGTCAACTTATGATTTGAAAAAATTTCCTAAGTTATCCCCCATTGATTTAAAAACACTCACAAGATATATAGGAAGGTTTAAGAAGTTGTACCTAGATTAGCATAATGGTGATTGAGTGTGAGTTTGGGTCAAAGTTTTGAATCTAAAGAATGAGGTATAGACCAGCTGATCCCCAAAATCAAGGTCCATCTAAAAAACTTTCTGGTAGACATCCTCCTAAAAAAATGTACAATGAGAGATCCCTTAGAACAAAGGGAGATTTAACTTTATTTTGTCTAGGTCATATGTACCCATTAAAATAATGCCTTCATGTTAGCCAAAATATATTAAATATACATATGACTACCCCTTGCACAAGATTTTATCTATATATTGTCACATCTTCCTCTAATATATCCATATTTGGAACCATCTCTACCTATTCCACTATATAGGCATTAGCTTGAGGATTGGGTTTTTGATGTGTTTTAACTGCCTTCTTTTTTTCAACTTTATTGTATGGCCCCTCTAGTCTGGAAGAATTTGCATTATATTTTTAGGATGACACTAGTACCTTCCCATTACCAATCACCCCACTTTCAGCCACATAATTAAGGATAATATGGAATCTTTGGTTATTTCATAGGTCAACAACTTGTTTATATTTCCCAAATTTTTGATATTGTAGATAGGACATTGGAGTATGTGTATATATATGATTTAGTGGTTAGTATTAGAGTAACATATTATAAATATTTGTTTTATTTCAAGGATGTGGAGGTTATCCCTTTAATTTTCTCATTCAATTATTTCTAGTATTCTATTATTCTATCAATTATTTGGATACAATATACTCTTATCTTATTATTTTGGTTCACTAATGTTTTTATACTCTATATTTGTATTCCCATTCATAATTCCAAATTTGGTGTATCTACCTAATTAATTTAATTACAAGTGGCATCATATATTGAATATGGACAAGGTTTTGTGGCACATTTTATCAATGTTTTTTATGTTGGTAGATCAGAAAAACATAAATTTCCATTGAGAAGGAATTTTTAAAATATATTAATAGAAAATTTGACATGTCATTATTTACCAAAATTCACGTTACATGACTTGTGTGTACACATATGGCTCTTATTCTCCCTTCTCTCACATCCATGTTTTTTGGATGGGTCTGATTTTCTCAATTTAAGATCAATCCACAACACAAAAATCCTATAATTTGTCTATCATGTTCCAAATCATAATAAGAATTTGTCTACATCATTAGATAAGTATTTATACCTTTTATACAAATCTATAAGGCCTATACTATTGTAAAATATTAGACTCGTCCAAATCTTATGGAATCATATTGTGTCAAGCAACAATTGCTTTTCAAATTCAAATACTTATTATTATTTGGATCATACATTTTTCATGTTGGTGGTGTGATAAATCAAATGAAGAGTCCCATATAATCACACATTATGTCTATTCATATTCTCATCTAGCATTTATCAATTAATCTTATGATATTAATTGACACATTCAAAGGTACATACTAATTCTTTCAAATTAGGTCAACACTCATAAGGAGTAGGTCCAAGCCAAGTATAAAGCACATCAAATACACTCCATTTTTTTTATTTTCCATGTATTTAAATATATATCAAAAATTTAATTATTTAAAGAGTAACTATTTCACATTTACACCTAAAAATGAGAAGTACATAGAATTTGACTTCCCTCTTTAGAGTATTGGATATGTATGAAACACTTAGATATTAGACTAGAACTACATAGGATCATATCAAAAAATATTTTTGTAAATTTTATAGTCTTAACCTAGTATCAAAATTGGACCTAGGGTTTTAGATACAAGGACATAAACTTTATAGATATCAACCCATAAATACATGATGTACCTGTACATGTAGCAAGAGATGAAGATAAAAAGTTGGCAAAGAAATTCAAAGTCAAGTAATATTATTATCCCTTATATTATTTACATCAAGAATTTTTAGGTACTAATTCTACCATAGGTTTTCTAACTACTATTATTTCTTTTCCTCCTATGTCTACAGCTTTTCCAACACATGTGATGCCCAAATAAGGTATACGAAAACATAAGGTTTCAGTATTATTGATATGATTATGATACACAATATAAAAATGTACATCCTATGATATTTACATATGTTATATCATCATCCTCACCTAATGAATCATCACTTTAGAAAATTAATATAACTCTATAGGCTAAGGTGTTGTAGTTAAATAAGTATTCTTCTAGTGTAAGTCATTTAATAGATTCTCATATGTTGATTCATAATCCATTAGAACCAAATATATCAAATTAAAACATACCTAAAGGTGTTTTTATATATTAAATTTGTATTTTATGATGGTAAATTTGATCCATAGCACCACCTAAGATACATTCATGTAGCATATTTATATATCATATATAAATAATCTGGACTTATGTCCCTAAATTGGATAGGAGATAATCTTTAAAATTGAATATTTTTGGGTTCTACGTAAGTTAAATGTGGAGAGTATTGTAATAATTTGGATCTATTCCACATTTATTAGATTGGAGAGAATTTAAAATTATTAAATTTTGAATAATGTAGGCATATTATTGATATTTGTTTTATAGTTGGACTATAAATAAGTCCAAATTATCTAAAATAGTCCCTTATGAATATAATGACAAATTTCTAGCCAAATTATCTCCATACAATATTAAGGACTATTATTTGTAATGTTTATATTATATCCCATTAAAATATTCAAGGCATTCAATCCTTTGTATTATTAGTTTCTATGACATTTTTTATCATTGTCAATGATAAATTAGCTGAATCTAAAATTACAAAACTTGAACAAGCATCTAATAAAAAAATCAATGACTGCATGCTTTTATTTAAGACCATGATTTCAAATAATAAAACACATATTGCCAAAAATTAGACGTAATATATCTTCAATCAAATTTCTATTTTTCCCATCCATGAAACCATTATGTTCAAGAACTTAAATTCATTTGATGAGTTATTCCATATAGTTGGAGATAAATAAGTTAAGTTCATACCCTTTAATAAGCTCAATTACGCAATAAAGACTATAAATAAATCAACTAGAAATTAGGTAAAAATTTAAGTTACAAGGTTAAATCAAATTATATTAAGAATGAGGAAAATGCAATAATTAATTAAACAATATAGGCAAATAATTGGCTTATCTTATCCACTCCACAAAGGAGGTAGTTTTCATAATTAACTCAACCTCTTTTCACACTACTACCAAATTTATTTTATATTAACCTTATATCCCACACTTTTTCACAAGAGTTTGATATGAGTATATGTAAACGTAGAGTATATGATAGTAATTCATATTTTGAATATCATTAGTATGTTGGACATTCTATAAATATATGCTTCAAGCTAAGGCATAAGATATAAGAACTAATTGGAGGTAAACAAACCTATAAATGATTTAGGACCAAAACCAAATAGGAATACAAATTTGAATTTTTTTACAACACCCTTTTGAATCATGTGACAACAAAAATTAAGGATACTACTAAGGTGCATAAGACATAAAATGCACATCCTCCTCCTCTGACATATGATCTCCCATTGGATAGTATTATTTATACACTTATAGTAACATTTGTATAATGATTTAAAATAAACTTCTATGGTAATGATATTTTGGATGATGATCCTACTTATACACCATTACGTTTTTGAGCATATATTGATTTATAGTTATATATAGTCTCATTGTCTACAATGGTTCAAGTGAAAAAAATTTCACCATGAAACTTATTAATTATTTTTGATACACACATGAGGATTTAGTGGATACAAATTATACTTAAATAATTTGATGGTAAGGAACATTATACATTGGCATGCATTTTGTTAAACCTTATGATAGGCCCCATAGTAATTTATACATTATTTCCCAGTCTTACCAAGCACCAATGTATTTGATATGTTTTTAAGACACCCTCAGATACATAAAATTTGTGCAATACAATTTTAAATACACAAATGTGTTAAATATATACATGGTAGTTTGGTGATCATTGATTTAAATATTCCATATGAGTATCCGATTTAGCTAGAGGTATTTCCTCCTCCAAGCCCACCACCACCATAGTTGTTTATTCAACCTATTAAAGTTAATTATACATTACTTTAAGTATTTATACTCATCTTACATAACCATTTATATAACCCCTTATGGTTCATTATAAGTAGATAGTTAAGAAGAAAGTAGATGAATATCATTGATGATTAGTATATTAATGCACATTACACTAGAGGTTTAATCAAGACTCAAGATAATTAGTATTTACTCTACATCTTAATTTAGTATTGCACAAAATTGATATGTTCCATACCAAACAAAAAAATATGTTTGTCATTATATATAAAAACTTTTGGAGGATACTATGATACCTAGAGTCACTCATTATACATGGGATCCTCTGAGTCATGATTGTAATTTAAATACAATGACTATGACATTACTCACATAATAAAGGTTTAAAAATCATTTTAGATGTAATAATTACACATTACCATCCCATTTATGGGTCATTAGTTACTATTTTAACATTTGTGCAAAATATTTAAAGAAAATAAAGTATTAATCATGACATATTTTCTTGTTACATTATTCGTTTATGTTATTTAACACATGTTTGGTAGATTACATTCAATTTTTCATGTACACATGCATTTAAAGATACATATGAGTGAGATATAGGATATACATATTACACATTATACATGGATTCATGGATGGAAGACATTCCTATACCCAAGGTCATACCATTATTGTGTGATCATGTTCCATACGTTACATTTATACTGGTTATATGTTTCTATGATATATTCATTTAACATGTTGATAAACATTGATTTACTACACATCTTGACCTTATTCATTTTATTTATAGTGCTACATTTAATGGATATTGTACTTTACTATGATATGGCATTGACATATATTAATAGAGTAGACTAGTTTCACTTTTTTAATGCTTAGTTCATGTTTTCTTCATAATGGGCTAGTCACTAATTATGCTTATTTATTTAATTTTTATTACAATACATTATATCATTTATTGTGTTCTTTTATGGATATTTATTTGGACCTTATCCTTTTTTCATGATTATTACTTGATTCAGTGTTCATTACATGATTTTTTATTAATACCTTGTTTTCTTTACAATTATTTATGATTTTAATTACATTTTTTAACTTATCTATGTGTTCATCCCTTGTATTTGTGTGATATTATGTGATATTGTGTGTTCTTATATTGTATGTGGAATGAATATGACATTGTGTTTATGAATGGTTATATAAGATTATGTATTGAGAATGTTGAGTTTGCTAATATTTTATTTTCATTCTGTGTTTTGCCATGACTCATATCATGTAACTTATTACGTATTTCATTATTTATTATTTATATCAGTTATAGTTATATTTTATATATCTATCTTGACATGACACTTGTATGTTGTTCACTACATGTCTCATATATGTTTTGATGATTTGTTCATTACTATTGTGACATAGTTTCCACATGTTATCACATGCTTCTATGTCAATACATATTTTTAGATAACATAATGTGGTCAAATATTTGCCTTTCATATGATTAATTTGAAGGCTATATTCCTCACCTTAAAAATGGGCCATATTAGTGGGCTTGTCATAGATATTCAAGCTTCCATCCATATACAATTCATATTTTTGGCATTGATTACAAGATTCAAATATATTAATCTGGTTGAGATTATTAGTCTTATTCATATTTTGGTGCAAAATATACCATTAACAGATTTCATAGTGCTTTAGATTATCAGTTTACTTTAGATAGGGCACATAAATTTTAAAAAATTTACATTATAGGAACATAAACTATAGGTTTTTATATTTTTTATATTTTGGAAAAATGATATATAGATGTTGCTTATTCTATATAATGTTAGAACCAATTAGATAATAATATGAGGTCATGAACATTTTTCATACACATATATAATATTAGAGTTTTCTAATGTTAGCATCGATGATACCTAGAGTTGGGAACCTTTGATTCTATAAGTTTGTCTACTATGGTTGATTCAATTCAATGAGTAATGTAGCTAATATTAAGTAATGCTTAATATCCTATTAATTACACTAAGATCCCACTAATGGATCCAAAATTTTATTTTAGGGTTCAAGATTAGTTATATGAGTAGTGTAGTTGAGTTTCAATGACACTTAATGTTCTAGGCACTACACGCACTTAAATAAGGGTTGGTTTATTTATCTTTGTACATAAATTTTGTAAATTATCACCTCCACATTTTTTGAGTGATTCAATAAGGTATTACATTTATCCAATGATCTAACAAGGAAACATCATCTTTAATGCTATGCCATAGGAAAACATGGATCACAATTAAAGGTGTATTCCTTCCTTACTCTTTAAGTTTCAAATTTTAATTTCATTTAAAATTTTAGGTCTCACACATTGGCATTATTTTTTAGATTTTAATTGTAGGTTATATGGAACAAGATGTAGATTTGGAGCCTCTTCCCATAGGAAAATTATAGTATGTATCTTGTAAATATTTATTTATCATTTTACTCTACAATTATATGTTATTTCAATAATATCATAAAAGGAAGGAATTTGTAGATATTAAAATATGGTATTAGATAACATACTCAAAATATTATTTAGACTATCTTTGTATCATCAGATCAATAATCCTACATTATGAACAAACTCATCATATTCATAATATTATGAATTTGTAAACTCATCCAAACATGAAAGATTCATCTTGTGCTAAGTAATGGTTAATTTTAAAATTTAAAATTACCTTATTGGGTTAGTATATACATTTTTTATTTCATATGCATGATAAATTACCTAAAAACTCTCATATAAATACATAATATGTCTAATCTTATTCCCATTTAACATTTATCAAACAAGAATATCATACACAACTTTACATTTAAGGGACATCCCTAATATTTGTAATTCATAAATTAATCACAAGGATTACATAAATTACAAATATAATTAATACTTTAATTTTCAACAAAAATAATCCTTTAATAATTTAAAAAATATAGTGCACAATTAATTTGTTTCATATTGCTTTTCCATTCTAAAAGTTCTACTGTTAGAAAACTAATTTATAAATTATGAATAAAAAAATGACAAAAATAATTGCCTCATTACTCTATAAATAAAACTATATGGTAATACTAACTCAACAAAAATCACCTATAAAAATAAGCCTCTAATTAATGAATGCATACTATATTTAATCCAAGTTAACTTTTTTGAATGTGGAGTTAGGAAGAAAACCTTGAGTTATGAAAAACTATGTAGTTCCCTCTCCTACCATTTGAAATAAATTTATTTCACTATTTTTTTAATTTTTTAATCATGTACCCATAAAATAGTAGTGAGCACATTTCAAGAGTTGATGTATAAGTAATTCTCAATGCATAAAGTACCATATAAAATTATCTTTCTTGGGATCTATACAAATTATGCACAATCTATTAAAAAAAGCCCATAACCAAGTATAATTTATGGAGTTTATATTACATCTATATTTCAAAATATCCCATAAAGAGATGTTTGGTATAATCCACTTGTAGGCTAGTCTCAATTTATACTTAATCAAGGGATCATCTATTTTCTATTTCCAATCATACCACCAAAGGCATGGGGGATAAATTCCAAACTTTTAATGACATTTTATTTAAGTTCATACCATGCAAACCAATCTCTTCTATATTATAAAAATATATTCCTAATAAATATTATTAGTTTTTAAAATAATGTTAAGGACTTAACATTTAGGGTTTATATTATAATAACTTCAATAAAGGGAGACAAACACAAACAATGCTCATTATATGAGATCTAGTAATTAAATTAATCTAGTGCCAAATAAAAAAATTAATTTAAAATATCTTATGACCTTAATATACTTTGTATCATAATGGTTCTTTATATTTTCACTTGGGCATGGGTAATGTGGAGGTTTCGAAAATCCAAACAATTTTAACATATTTTAACCAAAAGGAAGCATTTCTCAATAAAATGTATAGAAGAAATTATCCAATTATCATAACCATATATAATATGAATAATATATTTAGCATAAATATACAATATTTATTGTTTGAAATTAAGAAAGCACAAGTTTCTTGATCTCTGATGATAGAAAAATAATTACCAATAATTTTTCTAATTTTTTCACGTGATTGAGAGTTAGCTTAGAGAAAATATTAGAGGAGTCTCTTATATTTTTCATATTGGAAGAGGGAACCTAATAATTGAAAAAAAATATACATGTATAGTTCTTAGCATTTTAGACCATATCAAAAACATGGTTACTAGAGACACCGACTTGGTAATCTTTTATGATTTTTCCTCAACTAGATTTTAGTTACATAATTTACAACATACTAAAATGAGACTAAAAATATAATTGGGTCTTGAAAATATTTAAAACAATTTATAAATTTCAATATAAAACCAATTATTTACCTAGATAATCAAGAATGAAGTTTATGAGTTCATTTTTGATAGTAGTGTGTCTTCTTTCATTGAATTTTAGTATTTAAGGTAAAACAAGTATCAAGAAAATGAATTAATTTTTTTTATAAGGGTTATAAAGGATTGATTAGTATAATGTCAATTTAGATGTTGTCTCCTATAGCTATATTAGGAATGGAAATGGAATGTAAGGTAATTTTGAGAAGTTAATGCACCAAAAATACCTGAAATCCTAAATGTCAAGTATTAAAAAAAAAGGATCAATAATCAATCATTTTATAATGTATATAATAATACTAATGTTTTTATGTTTATACGTATTTATAGAAAATAAATTTAAACCATCATATAATAGGGTGTGATTATCATGAACAAATAAAATCCCAAATCTAGGATCATGAATATGAAAAGGATAAATATAAATTCAATCATGTCTTAATATTTTCAAAGTTAATCTTAATGATAAACATTATAGGTTGTCAAATCACTCTATCCAATGGCATAATATATGAAATTTAAATAATATTATCAAGAATGTATTTTCATATAATGAAACACATATGTTATGTTTTAAAATTATGAAAAGTAAATTTATAACCCTATGAGATAAATATTTTGAAATAATCTAACTAACAAATTCAATTAGGAAATAAGATTCAAATTATTGATAAAATCATTGTCCAAACATTGTAAATAAATTTTATATGAAATTTAATGATAATAAATATCTTTAAGTCCTTAGAGATTCATCGATACAAGATAATGCCTAATATTATGCTAAAATTATTATAAAACTAGAAAGGAAACATATTTAACACAATATATTTATCCTTGGCCATTTTCATAAGGGCACTATGTAATTTTAATATGAAAATATGGCCATCCCAATTTATTTTTCAATATCTTGAAAATTAAAGGCAAAAATGTCTAAGTACATTTTCAGGGAAACCTCATTTTTAGGGATGATTATGTGAATAGTCCAAACATATTTACATTGATCCACCATTTATTTTATAATATCATGAAAATAAGTTATATTGGATAGTTTTATATAATTAATTTTCTCAAAGTATTATTTATCCCTAAGTACTTGAATTAATTTTTTTTTGGTAATATATCTAATTCAGAGATAATGAAGCCTGGCAATCATTTGAGCTCTTTTAAAAACATTATGTCTAAAAATTTAATCTTGTGTTTAAGATTTAAAAACATATGATACAATATTATTATCATATGGTTTTAATTATAATTATGAATCAACCTTTGTAATTATTTTTTCATTATCCATACTCTAATTTTGGAAATGTGTTTTCCATAGAATATGTTGAAAGGAGTGGTTCTATATATTTCTCTTTATATGACTCAAACCACATATAAATTTGGATGAGATGTTAAGTTATATACCATTAATATTATATCCCTAGTATAATTGTAATGTAAATTCATAGAATTGGAAAAAGAATTGTTTTACAACATTTTGGTCATGTCAAACTCTAGGCAATATGAAATAGAATAGGGAAGTGGAAGGAAAGGGTAGATTTAAAAAACACACCTTCACATGTCAAATTATCCTAAGTGAAAGGAGAAGATAAGTTTCTTATTGGAAATAACTTTATCCAATATCAAAATAACACTCTTTTTATTCTCCCACCAATTATACCATATAACCAAAATTAAAAGTGAGTCATGAGGCATACAAAAGCTTAGTTAAAAAATACATTTTTAGGGAAAGTAATTGTAAGACTCTTTATCTCCTCCTCACCTTATTGTGGGAAAAAAACTACTTCTTTGTCATTAGGATATTTTAACTAATGAATATGCACTTATACTAAGAGGGGTGGGGGTAGGGTTAAATATGTATAAGTTAATATTTTAAATTTTAAAACTGATAATGACAATAATAAAAATCACACAACATAAATAATTAAGAATACAAGAAAACAAAATTTATGTCGAAACCCTTTTGGGAGAAAACCATGGAGAAAAGGATTGCTTGGATCTACTACCCAAATCTCGCCATAAATAAAATTCTTCTAAAAAAATTTTAATAAAAAAGCTACTAGATACACCAATCCTCATTGCTAAACAATTTTTAGGCACCAATCTAGTGGAGACACTAATCCCCACTTCTAAAAATTTGTAGGCACCAATTTACTAGGGGTACCAATCCCACTATTAAGCACTAACTTAGCAAGAGACACAAATCTCTTCTATCTAAGGCACTAACCTATGAAAAAATATGGGGGATAAAAAGTGGCCTACCCATGGACATGATTTTCTTCAAATTTCATAAATTTGAACTTCTGTAGATAATTTGAGATATTTACACTATTAATTTTTAGATAGTGTAATAAAATGAAATTTGAGATTTCAATTTTAGATTCAAAAAAACTAATTTTTTAAAAAAATGGTTAAGCATAACTAGGTAAAACATATAAAATTTGAAGAGTCCGTATATTTTTAAGAAAATATAGTAGATAAATGGTAGTGTGGTGAACTATTTGTTTAGCAACATTTAATATTTTTTAAAATACTTCTATGAAAACTTGGATAAGATATTCTAGTTTGTGACCTATATATATTTTTTCAATGAATACATTTTTATGATTTTTTCAAGAAAATATATCCTTCAAACTAACAAAAAATGGAAGCACCTAACCACAACAAAAAAACAAAAAATAATTTTTTTGAATGTGTGTAAAATTAGGCCTAGTTTGTGACCATATAAGTTGTTTTTCACTTTGACGCAAGGGAACATCCAAATATTATAAAAATGCCCTAATTTTATTTCATTTTTTTGTTTTTATTTCATATGAAGTGTGGAGTATAGGTTAGGAATCCTACAAGAGTTCAAAATTTGAATTTGAGTCTAAATTTAGTTTTCCCACCAAAAGGAATTTTTAAATTTCCAAGATGTTTTAGGAGGTCTAAATAAATTTTGATTACATGTAAATGATAAAAAAAAGATGTAATATACCTTTAAGGTCTTATTATATGTAATAATTTGGTTATGAGTCATATGTTAAGAGAGGTGTGAGGTGCCAGCTAGAGTGTCCACCACCGTACGTTGGTCTAGAGATTGTTAGAAGTTCTTGATTAAGAAACAGTTACAAAGTCACATTTTAAGAGTTTATATCATATATAGGAAATATATAGTATGTATGGGATTCATATTAGGAATATTAGAAGAGAATGGACAAAGGAGCCTTGAGATAATGAAAGAAAATAAACTTTTCCACATATAGAATGTAAGTTTTATTAAGAATCTTTATCATAGCAAAATAAGGAAATATTGTTAATGTAGAAATATTAGTGATATATTGGTAATTTTTTTTTTAATTATTTTATTCCATTATTTATGAAAAATAATTATATTTAACTTTTCTATTGTAAAAAAAGTGATTGGAGTTTTCTTAACCTTGTTTGCAAGACTATGTTATGTGGACTTGAAAACTGATTGTATTCAGGATTTGATAAATAAGCTTGTCTTCCAAGAAAGGGATATGTAGCATGAAATTTTATGGAAAATTTAATATGTGGTAGAGTGGTTTTAAATTTTATCAATAATAATTAAGAATTTAACATTAATTATAAAGATAAATATTGTATTTTACAAAACTAAATAGTGAACCCTGTGTTGTTAACATTCTGAGTATATACTTGTTAGACGAGAGTCATGCAAGATTTTGAGTTGATACTAAATGATAAAAATTTGAAAACTTTCAATATATAAGGTCTTGAATCTTTGGATAAATTAGGAGAGAGTATATCATTAAATAAAAGACCATGTTATTACTACATGCCTATAGATGGCTTAGTATTTACATAATCAAGTAATGTAGAGGAAGAACATTGAGGTTTATATTTGAATATTAATTGAAAAAGTTGAGTCTAAGACACATAAAAATTGGTGAATATTGGGGAATAATCCCAAGTGATGTTTGAAATGTGCTTTAAGGAGCAAGACTAATCCAACCCCTGCACAATCAATAAAGGTACACTCACTTGACTAAGATTTGATGGTCTTCAACATGGAAGAGTTTAAAAATGATGAGTAATTACCTATAAAATGTGGTTTGGGTGTTTGAAAGCCTATATAGATAGAGATATGCAATTTATTGGGCTCTTGACCTATACAGGTGTCAAGAAACATTATGATTAGGGTTTATCAAATAAAATGAGTTGTAAGCATAAAATTTTGATGTAAATTTTTATTTGAGATGTATTTTATTATTTTTAAGTGAATCAAAAATTTTCAAACCTGTACAACCTTTTTAGTATGGATTTAAGGTCTTATGTTGTGCTTAAGGGCTTAAGGACCTAGTTAGTGATAGGTTAATCAGGAAAAGGGATGTCCTTTTACAGTGAGATATAAATAAGGGTTGGTTAATATCAATGAGAAAAAATTCTATACAAAAATATCAATAGTTTGGATTGGTTACATTACTCAGACTAAGGAGATTTGTCCATTTGGAGGGTTAGTTAAGGGGTAGTTCAAAGAAGGAAGTATATTATGTATTGGGAGTTATTATAGGAGAAAAATGTATGAGTTATATGGAAAAATATGGTCCTTAAAATTTTATTTAGTTTATTAATATAGTTTATCAGTTTCTCTCAATAATGAGATTTACTCAGAAATTGTGCTAGTAGGCTTAGAAGATAAGAAGTGGATGGTTGAGGGAAATGCAGGGTGATGAGTGATGAAATTGGATTGAGATGATTTTAAATAATTTATTTTAATTTATTATGTTTTTAAAAACTTTGGTAATTAATAATTTGAGTTTCTGGTCGATATATACAATGTAGGCCTAATGTGGGTCAAGAAGGAATTATAAATTTGAATGCAAGTGTAAGTAGAAGTGAAAGCTGATAAAATATCTACATCATTTGGTACAATATCCATATATATTATATGTGAATATTTATGTAAAAGTATAAAATTTATTATTAAATGGTTCATATTTCATGTTGCATGAATTTATAGGTAAGCGAAAAGAATTCAGTTTGCAAGGAGTCTTTTTAAAGATAGTGTAAGAAGGTAGATAAAGAAAAGTATGAGAAACTTGTGGTTGATTTGTTGGTTTGAGTGCATTGATGATGGTATGTGATAGGTGATGAAATAAAATAAGTGAATATTTAGTTGGCTGCCCTGAATCAAGAGAGCTATTAACAAGCTTAAAAAAGACAAGCTCATAAATAGACCTTAGGAAAGAGGAAACAATCTTAGTGTGAAGGATAAGCAGTTGAAATTCCCTAGTGAGGTTTGAAATAGAGAGTGAGATGGGTTCCAAGTGTGAACCAAAATAATGTGGTCCGAGTGAGGCCAACAAGAGGAAGAGAATGTACCCAAGTGAGGTACTATATATGTAAATGAAAGGAGAGGTAGAAACAAAAGTGAGAAAAATTGATGGATTTGAGAGCCACAATGAGAGAATGATGGAGACAGAGATAAGAGAAATGAAAGATGCATTGACAAGGATGGAAAGAGAGTTAATGCAAATATGGAATTTGTATATTTTGAATTGTGGAATCGAGATCAAGAAAAGAGTCAAGTGTGACTTTAGAGAAAGAATGTAAGAGAAAGAAAATTAGCAAGTAATGAAACATTTGGAGAGACAATTGAATAAGATGGCAACACAACTTGCCATGAAATAACATAGAGAGGTAATTTGGACTCTAAATTTTTAGTCTCACATTTATTTTTCATGGTTGAATGTAGGTCAAGATATGGAATTTGAAGACCAAGATTGGGATGAAGACATTGATTGGACAATAGTCCATAAAGAAGAATAAAAATTTGATGAATAGAGAAGTGTAAGTCTAGCTAAATTTGAGGTATTTTCCTACCCTGAATATTGAGAAATAATTGATGAATAAAAGTGGGGAGATCAAAATCAAAGATCAAGTGTAAAAGAGGACACAACATGTCACATGAAGGTAGTAAAGTTGGATCAAGAAGGCAAAGGCATAATAGGTAATGAAGTGCATGTAAGTTTTGATGAATTTATGAAGATGAAGATGATGTTTTGTATAAATATATAATATGATTGTTTGAGTAGTATATTAGATAAATTAAGAAGTAATAATCACATGAAGTGATTGAGGAAAATGATGAATAGGTTAAGGAGGGTGTGATTGCTTTACTAGTTCATGAAGTTGAGAGGCAAAATGATGGTTGACTAATTTTATAATAAAGAACGGAGAATTTGTATTGTATGATGGTAGAATAGATGTTGCTAGAAATGATATGGACAAGTAAGAGACCTTGTAATGGTCACCAAGGAAGGAAGAGAGTATGATATGAAATATATATGTTGATGAAGAGGCAAAAATAACACTATTAGCTGAAGCAATAGAAAGAGAATGGAAAATAATTCTAAATTCCATGAAAATTATAGAGGATTTTGAAAAAAGACAAGGAATAAATAAAAAACAAAGATACAAGTAGATGAAGGCAGATCAAAGCATGAAGTGGATGAAAAAGAGGATAGAGAAGTCAAGGTATAAGTGTGGCAGTCAAGAGCACACACATTTTATCCCCTTGGGAGTATGATATAGGGGCATATCCAAAGATAATAAAAATTACCCACTTTTTATTCATTTTATTGGCTTGAGGTCATAGGAAGTGTGGAGTCTAGGTTAGTATTCCTACAAGAGTTTAAAATTTGAATTTGAATCTAAAATTAATTTTCTCACCAAAATGAAATTTCAAGTTTGCAAGATGTTTTAGATGGTCTCAATAAAATTTCATGGTATGTAAATGATAAGTAAAGTCTTAATAGACATTTAAGGTCTTATGAAAGGTTATAAGTTGGTTATGAGTCATATTTTATGGGTCTAGAGATTGTTAGAAGTTATTGATGAAGAAATGGTTATAAAGTCATGTTTTAAGAGTTTAGATAATATATATGAAATATATAGTATGTGTGGGATTCATATTAGGAATGGTGTAAGAGAGCGAACAAAGGAGCCCTGAGATAGAGAAAGAAAACAAACTCTATCACACACATAATGTAAGTATTATTGAAAATATTAATCATAGAAGACTAAAGAAATATGGTTAATGTGGAAATATTGGTGCTCTATTGGTAATGTTTTTGTATATATTTTGTTCCATTTTTTAGGTAAATACATGAGATGTACCTATTATATGATATAAAAGTGATTGGAGTTTTCTTAACCTTATTTGTAAGACTATGTTCTATGGACTTAAAAATTGATTGTATTGAACATTCAAGAAATAAGTTTGTGTTCTAAGAAAGGGATCTGTAGGATGAAATTTGAGGGAAAATTGAATATGTGGTAGAATGGTTTGAAAGTTTTTTAGGAATGATAAATCTCTTCAACTTCCTCACAAAATGAGTTTCTTCTTCATTTGATTCATTATAAGAACTATTGATTGGCTTGGGATATTTTTTATTCATTTTATTTGAGGATTTGAAGGCTACCTCTCATTTAAATGATTTTTCCTTTTTAGTCCTCATTTCATATATCATGAGGATCCCATGCAAGTAATCCATATTTAGTTTATCCAAGTCCTTCATTTCCTCAATGGATGAAAATTTTACATCAAATATTAAGGGAAGTGAATGTAGAACCTTTTACATGATCATTGGCTCTTTATATGTTTCATAATTTCCTTTGATGGTATTTACAATTTCATCCACATGAAGAAGATAGGCTGTAATATTTTATTCATCTCTCATTTTCAAACTTTTGAATTGTCTTGTATGTATTTGAAGCTTAGCTTTCTATACCTTATCATCTCCTTCATAGATGTTATTTAATTTATCCCAAATCTCTTTTGCTGATTCATAATGAATTACATTGACAAATGATGATTTTAATAGACTACACAAAATTTCATTCACAGATTTTGTATTATTTTCACTCACCTTCTTTCCCACCAAATTTATTGGAGGAGATGATGGAGCTACATATATGCTCCTAACTTATTGCCAAATATCAAATCAAATATCCGTTATGTAAGTGTGAATCATTATGATCCATAGAGCATAGTTTGTTCCATTGAATAATGGATCCCTATTTGTGGAAAATCCTTCCTGACTACCCATGTGTTCTCCTAAGATCTACCTTATAGTGGTTAGACAATTTATGAGGCAATTGACTCTAATACCAATTGATGAGCACACACTTAAGGGGTGAATTATTATAACATAATATTTTACATTTTCAAATTTGTAATCACAATAATGTTAATCACACAAAATCAATAATTAATAGCATAAGAAGAACACAAAACTCATGTGGAAACCCTTTCTAGAGAAAACAATAGAGAAAATGACTGCTTTGATCTACTATCCAAATCTAGCCATAAATAAAATTCTTCATAAAAAAAATTGGGCACAAACTTAATAGAGACACTAATCCCTATCATTAAACAAAACACTAACCTATTATAGACACTAATTCCCACTGCTAAATATTTTTAGGCATCAAGCTACTAGAAACACAAATCCCCATAGGTAGGCACTAACATACAAAGACACCAATCTCTTATTTTTAAGGAACTAACCTCAACTAAAAATATCTTCCACCTTACTATTATTTGGAACAACCCTAAAAGAATTTTAGGAATTGCTAATAGAGTACACAATAGAACCACATGTAGAAGAAACTACATAACCTTACCATGTATGATACAATCATCATAATAATGCATAAGATGAGTAGAAAAAGCATAAATAGATAGGTCAATGACATACTTATGTAAGTATGACCATCGCTAGAGGATTCCATAGAGAAAGGGGGTTCCTAAAGTATGATGCATAGTTAGAGGTGTATTGGTTTAGGAATCC
>JARHVA010000957.1:45000-85000 GCA_037957365.1 Torreya grandis | reverse complement strand
GATATTAACATAGGGTTAAAAATTTAGAATTTTAACTAACATGGAGAAGATGCATGTATGGAAAATATGAATATAGGGTTTTTATGTTGTCTTTCTCCCATGGTGGTACCACACAAGTAGCAATGCCATTCTACTAGCATTGTCCTACATTATATATAATTTCTTACTTCTTTATTCTTGCCACAACATGGCATCCCAAAACATAGGTCTACAACCCCTTAATATTTTCTCCATAGACTGCTAGCTCTCCATCGTCCTTACTTCTACACCATTTTTTTCAAGGTGATGGCTAAATACATCCCTCAAACACTATTTATCTTATTCTTTTCCTTCCTTAATCTTCTAAAAGAAGTCAGTAGCCTAATGATGGTTAGCTAGGCACTTAGTAAAACCCTAAGATCAATGTCTTGGTCTCAAAAACTAAATTCCAATTCTGCATCAATTCCCCGACATAAGTAATAAATTTTCACCCAAAATTAGATTTTAAATTAAGGAGAAAACATAGTTTCCTAAATACATGTGCTATTTATTACCCAATTGGCATATATGAAGCATAAAACATCAATGGTAGATAAGGGGAGGTATACAATGTTTGTTTTATTTTCACTTTCTTTCCATAGGCATTAGACAAACACCATATCCCTTAACCAATACACAATTAGAATTATACAACCACATATAATTCCACACTTTCTCTCTCATACATTTATTATAATCAAACAAATGTCTCATAAACACATGTCGATGCATTTTCCCATGCCTAAACATATCACAATACTAAATCATTAAATTTTAAATAATTCAAACTCCCTTATACACTTTTTTAGATTCCAATGTTAAACTTTAAAACAAAATCAAATGTCTTAAATAAGACATGCTAAAGAATGTTTAGGGATTGTAGAATCCATTACTAGGTAATATTACCTAGATTAATAACCAACTGGGCCATTTCAAGGATATATATATATATATATATATATATATATATATATATATATATATATATATATATATATGTATGTATAACCATAAAATTTACACTCGAGGCAATAGTCAAAATCTATCTAAAAGCTAAAGTGATGTGTCATAGAAGTTAACTATAATGGTTGTAAAAAGGTGCCCACTAGCAAGGTCATGACATCCTCCCCTCCTTAAAAGGAGCCATCCCAATGATAATTAAAAATCATTAATCTTACTTAAACCCCAAAAAGGCTTTATCACTCTTTTCATATAACATTTACACTTTACTAGAATCAACAGATAATTCAAGGATTGAAGTAATTTGATTGATAAATTTATCAACTATTATCTAAAATAAAAGTCACATATACTATGTACTCGTGTAGTTTATTAAAAAATTATAGATATTTCATACACTTACCTTCTTGGAATAAAAATAGTTTTATCAAACTCACATCGTGAGTAAATACACAATCTTACCTTACTAAATTTCATATGCTACCTCTAGGACAACCATGCCCTACATTTTAACCAAGCTAGAAAATTGCCTCTTTTTGGTTTGGTTTCCTTCATAAAGCCAAGGTGAGCAAGATGAGGTATTGCACACACCTTTTCTAGCCATGAAACTCTATAATAACCAACATAGATAACATATAAATCTTAATTTCTATACCTCACAAGGCCATAGTCTCACTTAGAAAAACATTAACACTTATAACAATAAGTTTTTCTAGCTTAATCTTACCCATACCATACAAGTTTATTAGTGAATTATTCTTTTTAATGTAGTACCATTGAATTTTACCTGATTTCTAGCCACCTTTGCAGCTAGAAAATCAAATAACTTATGCAAAAATATGCCATATAGGCTACAGTTACCATATATACATTAAAATTTTAACAACAAAAGAGTTTGTAGTAATCTTCAAACCACAAACTCATAGTTGTTAGCTGATAGAAAATAACATAGTCAGGATTTTCCATCTTAATCATGAATTCAAGATCAAAGTTTTAATAGAAAAATGGTTTTTATCAAAACCTTTCCTCTCATTATGAGTAAATAGTAGCACAGTAAACTGTAACTTCATAAAAACAATTTCCCAAAAAGTAATCAAAATAGTTTTTCATAAACTTTGGATACTAGAGGATGTCTTCTACCATATTTTTAAGTTATATAATGTGTGTATGTGTGTGTGTATATGTATACTCATAACTTCATATCATTCTACATAATGATAAACAACACAACATCTAGACATATACACAATGTTGCCAACACACAAAGTATGCTTCAAGCATAACTTATTTCATTCATTCTAAAATGAAATAAATAACCTCAACCATACTATTATGGTCCTCAAAATATGTGTTTTTCATGTATACCTTCTTGATAGCATTAATAACATAATGTCAACAAGAATATAGATATATCAATCCATGTTTACTTTCCTTTCACCATTCACTCTTCATGGGTTAGTAGAGAATCTTGCACCAACTGCATCAAAAATCAGAGAAGTCATTCTAGGGATTTACATTCAAACCCAACATTTTCATCATGCTCTACATAAAATTATGAGATCACATGATGTTTATAGGGATTAGTATCCCACCATCTCACTGTACTTACCTTGTGGCAGCATAATAAAGTACATAAAATTTAAAAATCTTCTTGATTAGGTCTTGACATTACTCTTCCTGAGCATAAAATTGGAATGCATTCCAGCCATGCTTAAGCAAATAAAAAACATTCATTTCAGAATAATAAAAAAATTAGGTATATATAATAATACCTTATACATAACATGGTTATGCTTACCATTCAACACATGCCATTAACTCAGAATATTCATTTCAAAACATTCTTTTTAGATAATTCAACCATTTCCTCATTCATATCACACTTGAATTTATAATCCAATACATGCTTGTATTTCAACAAGTTTAGTCTTGGTAATTTTTCATAAAATACCAATTTCTATGACCAAATAGTTCTTTTACTAGGGTACATAAATAAATTTTAGAAGGTTACTTTTACAAAAACCTTAAAGAAGAGGTTAAAGGAATACTAAATACAAGAGGTAACCATTATGCATGAATATCCCATAGCCATGTTATGATGTTCATGGTACACAACCTGAATTAATTAGTTGGCTAATTCATGCAAAGGGAATAAGTGGGTTTTTAACCTATGTGAAACTCTAATACTTAGCTTGTACCTAGTCTAATCATAATGGATATGGTGTTCTCTTCACCCTAAAAGACATAATTACATCAAAGTTCAATGCTCGAGTAGTGATTTGAGATCACACTAAGTAATACATTTACTATACCTTGGTAGATCATTAGTTATTAGAAGCTTATTCCAAAAGAAAAAACTACATCACAAGGTGGTTGATGATCATATCACATCGTCAAATCATATACACAAATCATACTAACATTTAAGTGGAAAACATGGAGGTTCACAATATAATTAAATTCACACAAAATGGATAATTTATAAGTTTACATGATTAATATAATAATCAAAATTTAAAAAGTGTCCACATACACAATAGTTTACATATACTGAAGGAAACACAATACTATGTCACACATGTGGATCGAAAGGTTTGGTAAATTATGCCAAGTTATTTTCACATCACACCACTTCAACACATTGGTAAATGAAGCATGAGGTTTCATATTCCTCATTATTATACTTGATGTCCAAATCTCATCCAAGATGACATAAAATATCTAGCATATAATATCATGCTCAGTTTTAGGGATCCCAAGCTCATCAAGACCTTCTTTCAAGTAAGGGTGTGTCCTAACATATCCAATGAATATATACCCATGAGTCTTGGAGAGTTATTAAAAAAGTTTTTTCCTAATGGATTAGATTAATTTTACTACTTGTTAATAATAAGATATCCCTAAAACTCCCTCACTTACCCAAGCAAGTCATACTCAGTGGTTAGGCCCTCCAAGCTGAAGCTGTTAGGAAATCTAGAATTTACATTGGGTATTTACCATAAAGTAAATAGTACTTATGGTTATGTAAGTTAATAAATAATATGTTATTTTTATCTAATAATAATAATATATTTTTTAGTTTGTTATACATGTGAATCCATTAATGAGTGAATTGTTATTTGTCCTTCCTATTTTTTAGGAAGTTATTTTGCATATTCCTTTGGATATATATTAGTGATTGTATAGTTTGATTATTATGATTGAATAAAATATATAGTGTGTATTTATTATTCTCTATGTTTTTCAACTTTATGTGTTAACTTAATTTGGTACTAGATTAAACTAAATCCTACACATGACCATCTTATGCTAGTATAAAATATTGAATTATATTTTTTTGAGTATTATTATTCATATCTCTAACTCCATCAGATCATGTCAATAATCCATGCATGAAGATATTGCAATATTGAGGTATGTGTGATGACTGCTTTTAGAATAATCATATACATGATCTATGTGCACTAAGCTTGGATTCCATATGTCAAAATATGTTAGATTCCATAGATCCAAAACTGTATATTCCGTCTTCCATAAGCTTTGGCATGAGGAGCATTTATGCAAATTTCTTTGTCATGTACTATTGCTACAAAGATATACAAGGAAACCAAAACAAGCAGACATGGGCATGTTTCCATTTACATAAGCACACATGGTAAAATACATATATTAAACATACATTGAATGCAAGTACAATAGATCCATGATGTCACCATCAACTTGCATTGCTATCAAGCTTCCTTTACCCAAGCTTTGAGATTACTACCATGTGAGATATCTAATTATTTTTAGTAATGCATCAAAGTTAATTTGAGTTTAGAGGAGTTTAATTTTAATTCAAATACAAACTTAGTCTTACCATACATTCTGTATAAATGTGTTAGTTTTAGTTGAGTGTAGCTAAATAATCTTTATATTATTTAGTGTTTGAAATTTTAGTATGAGTTTATTTGTTTTCATAATAGTTATATTTTGGTTTTTTTAAATGGGGTATTTTCATTTACAACAATTTAGAGGTATCTCTATAGAAATATTTATTTGGATTAAAATTTTTAAGTTTTAAGTTTGTGTTATAGTCTTTTTCTATATTTAATTCAAATGTCAAAGTCATTATAAAATAGTGTATCATCATTATTATCAAAAATAAGATGTTGTGTGTATTTTATTAGTATCAAGAGTCAAGGTAAAACTCTTTATTTATAAAGGACACATTATCAATTTAAACAGACGTCCTTTATGAGTTTCATATTGGAAAATTTTGGTCATGTTGAAAAATTTGAGGGAAAATATTTCCACACCTTGAAAGTATGAACAAAATTGTTTATAATCAACAAAGACTTACGGATATTGTTGATGGTAAAGTGAAAAACCCAAAGATGTAGATGAAGAATCAAAATGGGAGAGAAAGATAAAAAAGATAAAAAAATCATTAGAGTGGGGCTCTCTAATGCTTATTTGCATCACATTGATTTATCTAAATCCTCATATACAATTTGGCTAGCATTAAAGAAATTGTTTGGTTCAAAAGTCAGAAGCACATCAATTACATTGAAGAAAAGTTTTTTAAATCTAAAAATTGAAGAAGGTCACAACATGGTGGATCACATCAATAAGTTTTATTCTATCTCAAATATATTAGATAGAACTAAAACTAAGATACATGATGATGATGCAAAAGTAGTTTCATTAAATAGTATGCCATCCAGTTATTCTACATAGTTTTTAAATTAAGTAAAATCAATCCTTGTTTATAAGATCTCATTCCTTCTCTACTTGATGAAGAAAAAATAACTATGATTGTTAAACTAGAGAAAAGTACAATGTATGGTAAAAATAAGAAAGATAAGGCATTTGTTAAGAAAAAAATTGAACATGGAACAACTTTCAAAATATAAAGAAATGGCTCACCTATTTCTATTGTAAACAAGTTGGTCACATGTATAGAAATTGTAGAGAAAAAGAACAAAATTTAATTGATGGAAAAATAGAAGAACATGCCATTGTTGTAGATGAAGAAGATGAGAATAATGAGCAAATAAAAAATTTTCACACAAAATATCTAGGTGAAGAAGACTATGTCTATTAATTGAATCTACTAAAGGCTAGAAGATACATGGAGGTTGGAGGTATTTCAATGACCTCTCATAAGTCACTAATAATTGGGTTACACAAATTATTTGGTGACATTTTGTGTGGTGTGTTATTTTTAGTTATGTTAATTTCAATTGTTTTTTAGTGTGGTGTGGTAGTTACATTTATTTTTGAGCATATGTGGGGAATAGGAATAATTGTAGTTATTCACTTATGAATAATATTTGTATATAACATTTTTTGTATATTTAAATTGGATAATGTTGATCTAAAAATAATTATAGCAACCATGATGAAAGATTAGTGGTAAATCTTTGAAAATCATGTTGTAAGGTTAGTGGTGAACCTACGAAAACCATTTTGTAAGGTTATTGGTGAACCTGTGAAAACCATTTTGGAAGGTTATTAGTGAACCTAGTAAACTAATTATAGATGAGTGTGAAGGAAAAAATGTGTGATGGCACATGTCTGTAGAGAAGATCATGAGCACTTGGAGGTGGCAAATTACAATCATAAAAAGATATATATTGTACCATGTAAAAATTAGGGGGGGGAATGTTAGGAAACCTAGTATTTACATTAGGTATTTACTATAAACTAAATAGTACTTATGGTTATGTAATTTAGTAAATAATATATTATTTTTATGTAATAATCATATATTTTTTATTTTGTTATACCTATGAGTATATCAATAGGTGATTTGTTATTTGTCCTTCATATTTTTTAGGAAGTTATTTTACTTATGCCTTTGGCTATATAATAACCATTGTATAGTTTGATTATTCTAACTGAATATAATATATAGTGTGTTTTTATTATTTTATGTGTTTATCAACTTCATGTGTTGACTTCATAAGCTACATATTTAAACCTCATAAGAGTATTATACCTCAACCATCATAATATGGCAGCCCATGCAAGCTATCAATGATCGCCAAACATGGTTTCATGATTTGAACAACAAGCTCTATCACTATCCTCTGAAATGACTTCTTTCAATAAGTCAAAGGTTGAATAGTAATGCTTGCTTTAACATAATAAAATCTTGAAAAAAGATGAACATATATGAGGCTCTAGATGAATATCATATCATCATTATTGAAATTATTATTTCCAAAATCATAAATATAACCTCAAACATAAGGGATATATTCATGGATGTAAAATATATAACCATGATCATCATAACATCCTATTGGATGCCCAAAACACAACCCAAAATCAAATAATAATTCCCGTGGATGTGAAACATAACCAAGTGCATCATAGCCTCCTTATGGGATTAAAACATACCTAAATAAAAATAACCAAATCATGGAATCAAAATATATATCCACACACTCAATAACTTCTAGCCTTTTCAGTGATAAAATTGCAATCTCCTGCATTCAACTTGAAGGGAAAAATGCACATAGCAAACCAAGCCTAAATTCATGTGAATACATAATTTTTTAGCACCTTAGTATTATGATACATAATACTTATTCACTTTTGGTTACTTAAAATAGTTGTAATATAGCCAACCATATCTGAATTTCCAATATGAAACCCCATCCAGATTTAGCTTATATGTCCATTACGTGAAAAAAAATAATGTTCTGTAGTATTAAACATGATTCTTAACAATTTCTTTACTTGTTTTGAAACTGATTAGGTGTAGTAACCACACAATCCAAGAAAGAATTCACTATTTTAGGCCTTGGCTATCAATAACTTATAACTATAAAAACTCATTTTATCCATAATGAGTGATACTAAAATCAGCAAAACAAGTAAGGAGTAGACCTTTGATGTTTTTCCAAACCATAGAGGATCTAATAATGCCTTACAAGGCTATTTATGTTTCATATCTCTATCATAGAAAAAATAATTAAATTTAACTGACATAAATACACAACTATGAATAAAACAACTACATATGCGCAATAATTTAATACACCTTTAACAAGGTTTACTATCACATATCCAAAAAGTCAACTTTATTGTAACATCATTGCTCAAATATGATCAAATTAGATCCATAGGGGCATCCTTACTCCACTTACAACCTCTCACATTGTATAGTGGCATGCTAGTTGTTTAATTTCATTATTGAACTTTTTTCAACAAACTAAATCAAATATTTGGTTTACTAAATAGTAAATTACAATAGTCTTACCTATGAGGCTAGCAATAGTTATCACCACCATTTATTCTTTGAATATTATTAAAGTATTAATGAAATTACCTAGCAAGTGGAATGTGTAATCTTGACTGATTTACCCAAGAAAACCATCTCTCCATACCCAATCTATCCCTATAGGTTAGATTAAACCCTTGGTCCTCCTAGGGTCATAATGTTCCAAGTGTCTAGTGATGGGTTACACATACAACCCATCAAAAGATACCAGACATTATTTCCCTTCATTATAAGAGAGAATCCTTTATCACTTATCTTCTATTGACCTACCCATATAATTTAATGGTTGACAAGTGAGTCTTGCCTAAATACAACCAAAATCAAGAATGGTCAACCCAGCCATGGAAAAGGTAGAGAGAAATGGTCATCAAGAAAAATTAGACTTTCATCATTCTAGTGTCATAAAATAACACCAACTCAATTCCATTAGCTATCACACCTTATAGGTTGATATGCTCATGTGTGTACATATTCATATATCAAGTACATCATCAGATTTTACACATATATAAGTAGATGATGGGAACCACTCGAGCTCCTTAACACTTGTTAAATCATATCCAACACCCTTACTTGCATCCCAAATCCATTTGCATAACCCATCTTAGATTGGGGAAATATTTAGGAAACATTTTTTATATTACTCAGCACATGTTCCTATTTCTATCCATGCCTTGAATGGTTTCTCAAGGTGCTAGAGCCTTAAAGAGGACTTCTTTCTTTTTATCAGGCCATCTAAGTCTCTAATTTTCTCAACATGAGCACCATCTAATCTAACCTTATCCTTTATTAGTGAATCACAGGATACCCTTCTATGCATATTTCTATTTTCAAACCTCACTTGGAGTAGCCATTGAAAGGAACCAAATAGTAAATACAACTTAACCTAGTTGTAAAATTAATTAAAATTTATTTTGACTTCCAAAAAGTTAGATAAAATAAACCTTATTCTCAAAAATAGTCATAGCATAAGCTATGATATTATATGAAATAACCCAATTATTTTTCAAGAATTGCTAATAATGTACATAACAAAACCATGTGTATATCCCATTACACAAACTTACCATATAAACACATTCATCATAGTATCACATACTATGAGTAGATAACCCATAACTGAATTGGGTCAATAAGATACTTATTCAAGAATGACCATCGATATAATATTCCATTAAGAAAGGGGTTGCCTAAAGGATTACGTACCATTCAAGGGGTATTGGTGTATGAATTCACACTAATAATCTTCAAACATTTAAAAGGCCCTTGATTTCTCCATCAAAGGACCTAGTGATATTATGTTAAATATAAGCATCTGATAACTGATCCAAAAATCAAAAGTTTTGTTTCACAGATATTTCAAGAACACAAAAATAACACAGTAACAATGAATTCTCTTAAAAGAGATGTTTTATTACTCAAGATCGCAATACAACTATATGCTTATCTCTGGAAAGATATGTCTGATTTCCATTTCATATTATATCTTCATTTATATGTATTTTGAAATCAAGAGGAGGATTTGAAAGGTTACCAATCTCAAGGGAGGTTAAGTGGTTTGACTTCCATGATTTAAAATAATACAAAATTTGAGGAATTACTATTTTTAGAAACATACTATTTTTACAATGCACTACTAAAATAAAAATTTAGGGAACTTATATTGGGTTTCCAAGGGTAAAATACCATTTATCAGATCTCCATTCCATCTCACCATGTTTTCCTCATTCTTAGCTTTCCATTGGATCAAACGAGGAGTCAATTGGAGCTACAGTGCAAAATTTATGGCTCCCAGAAGCTTTGTCATCAATTAGGGTAGAACCGTTACCCGAATTGTCACCTGAATTATTGCCCAAATCAATAAAAATATATAATTATGACTTGGAAAATCATGAGACAAGAAGGTTTACTCATGTCATCGAGTATCCTTAAAACATTTACCGACCTAGGTTAAATATTTAGCATAGAATTGAGTCATCTTACTAGATAAAACTAATTATATAATCCTAATAAAAAAGGGGAGGTATCATAACTGGTGTAAAAAATCATAAAGGATAACTGATGGTACCATAAATCCAAGCTTTGGCTTGTGTCAACCTTACAACATTTACCATGGCATTATATAACCATATACCTTTAACCAACATGAACAATTAACATTCACCAAGTAAAAGTGCACATGCTGAGAAGGAAATAATGTCCTTAACCATCTTATTATAAAAATAAGGAATCATCCATGTGGGATTATTACCTTGTATGAGATAAATACCAATTGTTATAATAGATCATCATTAATAGTGATACCTAGTTGGAGTTATATTAATGAATCATCGAATAGGAGGTCCTAACACTAATAGTTCATTTCAACTCCTTAAATTTAGAATAATAAATGGTTTGAACAAAAAGAGTAATGACTTGTTTTGATGATAAATTCAGCCATTAGGCTTCTTGTAATATCATAAATTTAGGCCAGATATGGGTTTTATTAATAAATAGAGAGATTCCACATAACATATTTCTTGCACATGGTCAATCCATGCATAAAAAGATTAATATGCCAATTGGAATCACATTGAGCTTGGAAAACTCAACCCATAAGTCATACTCACAACCATTAATCATGGATAAATTCACACCTTTTTAAGTCAATAATTATCAATTCAATGATTTTCCATTTAACTAATGCTTTGACGTTTACACCACCAAAAAATGATATGTTTTTATTATCATCCAATATTAGAAAGGTAGTATCATGTAATCAAATACATCCATAATACTAATCCATAAATAATGTGGAAATATGAATTACTGAAAAAATATCATAAAATAAGTTTTCCACAAGGCCATAACATAGTGTGATCATATTATAATTTTCTATCACTTACTAGGATGGCGTGGCCTAACCTATGACACACACATAAATATGTGTGTGTGTGTGCGCACGCGTTCACATGCATGCATGTGCATACATGGAATGTGTCTCTACACTTTAATTCTTAAGTAATAAATGTTCATATGATTAATTATATATATATATATATATATATATATATATATATATATATATATATATATATATATATATATATATATATATATATTCTAGCCATGGCTATCATAGCCTTTATTTACCAAACCACCAGGATATCCGTTCTCAAGACAAGGAGATTTCCAAAGAATAAAAACATAACCATGTTGAAAGGTGGAATAAATCAAATTTATAGATATAATGTTACATAATAATAATTAATATAAGGATATGCTTTATAATCAAAAAAATTTAATATTGTTTAATACAAAAGTTGTTACATACAGGAGGCTACACCACCAAGTCTTTATGTCAAAAGAATAAGGTTAATATAACAACTCAAATAACCCTCAAAGGTTGATGGATTTAACATATAAATATACACAACTTGAAGGTGTCTGCACAAGTTTTTGGAATAATAATGACTAAGAGGGGTGGTGAATCATTCTTTAAAAACTTTTCACTCATTTCAACTTAATCATGCATGAACCATTATAACAAGCATGTACATCTTAGCAAGATTAAGCATCAAACCATAAGCACATGAAACACATGAAATCAACATATTTTTGAGAAATAATTATAAGGAAAAAAACCACTGATGAATTAAATATACTATAGTCCTATAAGACAAACATCCATCTTTAGTGAAGCACCCACATCACATGGAGCACCAACCCCTACTAGCTCATCACCAACTGAGTCAGGCTTTAGCAAGCACCCACTTATAAGGACATACCAACCCCCTAGATGACTTAGCAAAAACATATCCACTCTAAACACTTGATCACCTTTAAAATAATTTATTTCTCACACAACAAATTATGGTCTCCTGCTTTAGCTCTTTGCTCACTTTTATCCTTCTCAAAGTGGACTCTATCCCTCTTTGCTCAACTAGCCCTCTTTATGGCTTTAGTAGGTATTATAACCTTTATGATCATATTAATAACCTATATTATATATTCATGACAATTATTTTATTGTATTCATGACCTCCTTCTTCTCAGCAATGATCTATATCATTCTCTTGTTCTCTTCTCTTTCACTCTGTAAACATACCAGAATATGCCTAAAATGCCTTGATTTTATAGAAGTCACTTGATAATAGCCTTATTAGTTGGCCACACATTATTATGTCTTAGTTCATCCATCAAATATTTCTTATCACATTAAAATAATAGGCCTTAATAAATAGTCAATCAATACATTAGGTCGGTCATAACTCAATTAGCCCGTACTCCTCTTTTAGGCTTTAAGAAGACATAATGGGTCTTCTTAACAATATGTTATGATTTTATATTTATTTAAGAATATATAAACACATAAAATAGTAATAAAACATCATATTACACTCCATTATACCTTATCCAACTTCACTTTAGGTCCATAACACTTTTTAGGTCCAACCACCACCTGAACCCTTCTCAATACACTATTCATAAAAGGCTTGTGCTTATATAGAAACCTTGTACTGAACAACTAAGGAATATACTTAATATTATAAAAAAAACCATGTAAAAAAATCATATATTCAAAAACCTCATGACCACAAGATCATCAAAAACTTCATTTAATTCTTCAACTCAGGGTATACAAGCTCAAACGCTTCTCTGCTAGATGTTTACTTAGAATTGCCAACTGACTCCAAAACACATTCAAGGAAATATGAACATATAAATTATAATTGAATATACTAAAGGGATTTAAATAAATTAAAAATTTCTTATATCATCATCAAACCAACCTCAACTCAATAAATCATAAGCTTTAAAGGAAACTATTGGTTTTGCAGACCAATCTATTGATCTTCTCTGTCATAGACTCTACTCAGTCAGACAAGCCATTATGACTTAAATGTTCCAAAATATTATACTAAATTATAAGATTATTAAAATCATGGATATATTATTAAATTCAAAAACAACATCATCATGTACTTCAATGCATAACTCTTACATGAAAACACATAAGGAATCATCTTTTCACTTCTGCATAATTTTCTTATTGTCTACACCACTATGTCTATTAGCAACTGGCCAAATTGGATCACCAAATTTTCATAGATAATATTAATAATATATCCATAAAACTTCATGGTCTAAAACTAAAAGTATCACATTTTTATCTTCATCTACTTAGCAGCTTTGGCTGGGTTAACCCTATACGGTACAACAAATCTACAAAAAAATAAGCATTTTTATATAGGGTCTACTCACTCACTTGAGAAAATAATCACACATATATATGCGTGGGAGAGTTTAATTCAACTTCCAATTACTTTTATATCCATATCAAACCATTATGATCTCTTTTAGATTAATATCCTCAACATTGTTTTATTGTTAGGGTTCTTTGAGGGTTTAGACTATATTCTAGTCTTAACGATCATTCATAAATATTAGATCTTATTTATAGAAACCAATGCTTGGAAATTTTATATAGAACCCTTACTCATCTACCATGAAAAACTTAAAACCTCATGTACTTAAAAAACCTTCGTGGGTGGATAACTCTTTATTTTATGTACTTGAGATACATTGAAGCACTTTTTCAAGCTTTTCTTGTAAACCATGACCTATAAAATCGTGCACATACTTTAAAAAACTTGAATCACCTATGTCAATGTTATATTGATCACCTATTTCATGGGAACTAATATTGATACCTCATTTGGACACCATCTCTCTTTTTATTTTCTAGTCCTTAATTTGTAAGTCTCATTAGGTCTTGAAGCTAACCTTATAAACACCTTCTATGCTCTTATAAATTTATATATATTCCATGAAATATCCTATCATTATTAAATACTATCAAACATTCTTCATATATCTTCTCAATAGCTCATGATGCCTCATTAGACCAAGCATGATCTAGAACTAGTTTAGCTATAGACCTTGATTGAAGTAATAACCCTTGTAGAATTTATCTTAAAACTCTCCTGAGTGCTTCAATTCCTCTTATGTATACTCAAAAAATCTTGTATAATTACTCTTGTTTAGAGATTCAATATATCATCTTTGTGGGTTACTCTAAGCATCTTCACAACTATTTATAGATCTTCAAAGCTTGATTGGGATTTTTGTCATTGCATACATAGATCTTCAGATTTGAACTTGTAATCATTTTTAAGGCCCTCATAACTTCATGTAAAAACTAAAAAAACCTCTCTCATTCTCAAACACTATCAAGTATTACTTAGAGGATTCACATCTTCATAGCTCATTTGGATCATCTTCATTGTTTCTTACATAGATATTCATAGCATATAATTTAGTCCTCAGAGCTCACTCATTTCATCATGCTACCTACACATACCATCTCTCAAGGTCCAAACAAAGCTTTAAAATTTAATTGACACTTGACATTTAGACTTATACTCACTCATGATGATTATAAATGATTCTACTCAAAATAACATTAGAACATTCTTTAAACAACCCTAATTTCATATAGCAACAACACTCACTATGATAGAAAAAAACTCATCATAGACATACCTCAAAGCTTACTTGGCCATGCACCTTTACAATAATCTTTAATATTAATGGCATTAGATTGACATCAATTAAAATACTTATTCTAATAACTCAACAATTTATGACAATGCTCAATAATCTCCTCCTTAATCAATGACAATGTCCAACAATCTCTCCCTTTGTCAATGATGGCAAACACGCTAAAAAAATTGTGTCAACCACTGTTCATGGAAATGATGGCAATCATCTCTTAGACCCGGTTCATGATTTTTTCATCCTTTCTGTTCTTTTTTGCTTTTCTTATCTTTTCTTATCATTCTCACCATTTAACATTAATGTTAAAGGTCTTCTACAACTATTATCTCTTTTTAGAATTAAATTAGATTATAATACAACTTCAACAAAGATCAAGATCAATCAATAACCTAAATAGATCCCCCTCAAACCAAGCATCCACCATGATTTTATTAGTAGTAGACATCAAGGGTCACTTGTATGTATTGAAATCATACTCTCTCCCTTTGATCTGATACTATCTCTCGAAGGCACTATAATGCCACACAATCTTCAAAAATTATGGTAACCATTTATGACAACAATTCTTAGAAACTTCTCTCAATTAGGTCACTCTCCCAGTTGATCCATTAAAAACTCAACAAATAGAGTCTATGAATAATCTTAGACATAATCTCTCCTTATCTTTATGCATATAAAAAAGTAACCAATTTATTTGACAAATATCTTAGAGGTACCAAGCTTCCCCTTGGACCAAGCATATCTCTTTAAAATACTTAGTGACTTAGATCACTTACATTTGTTGATATGATAGAATAATATCAAAATATTTATCACACACTAGGCTAACACACTCTTGACATCAACCACAAAAATAGGGATTCCCCTTTTGTCTTCATAGATCAAGATCAACTAATCACACAAATATATACCAAAAGTTTACCTCTCATATACCAATTTTCTGCAATTTGACTCTGGATACTTGATAATAGCCTAGGTTATCTTCATCATGCTACCTAATATACTTCAAACCATAGAGTTATCAACATAAGTGTGGATAATATCTATATTAATCTACTTGCAGCCTCATAACTCTACCTAGAATATTATAAAGAAGAAACCATGTTTTACTACAACCTCATGCTTCTGCATCCATCCTCACAAGAACTCTTTGGCCACCAAACTTTCATGATTGAGCATAATAAAATCATGGTCATCTCCATCAAACTTAATTTATTTCAAGATATAACTTCTATTAATCTTCACCTACTTTCATATACTTATAAGTGTCTTCATGAATCATAACAAAGACACCATATTCCATAATATTCTAGAACAAGGCAAACTCAAGAGATGCCCATGTCTATTGTCTTTCCTTTTTGACCATCTTGCACTTAGTAGATTGATTAATTTCATTTAGATTCCTTTTAGACTTGTGTTTTTTATTTGGATTACTATCCTAAATATCCATACTACTATCATATATGTTTCTCATCTTCTTGTCTCTTACAACAATCTTACCTTCTAAAGCATTATCACTAGAACTTGACAACAGGTGTTCTTGATACGGATCTTTCTCAACTATAACAAGTAGTTTATTTTGATATATAGTCAACTTGGGAATAGAGATCACCATATTTTCAATAGATAAGAATAAAAAGTTTTCCTCACACACCTTCTTATTTGATTCATCTTTTACCTTAGAAAGTAATCTATCTTGACCCTTGGGCTCGATCTAATTTGTCCTTGCTAACTTTGGTTTCCATATCAGTATTTGGCCCTTGTTATCTCTTGAGAACCTTCTTAATCCATATGGATAAAATCTAAAAATATGACCAATTTTATGACAATAATAGAAAATAACGTCACTCATACTGCTTATTTGATAATGACTACGATATCCCTTTGACTAATTTCTTCTCCTTCCATAATTCCATGAGTACTCATTTTTGGAAGGTTTTCTACATTCTCTTGATCTATAGCCAAACTGATCGCATACAAAACAATAACCATTAAAATAACTAGCATACCTTATAGCATTAAGTTATATGATAGGCCTTTTCATGTTGACCTTCTTGTCTTCAAAAGTCTTCTTCTTAACTTGAGGTGCCTCCTTTTGGTCTTCTTTGAAACCAAGACTTGTTTTGTCACTTGTAGATTTTTGACTATTCAAGATATCATCTAGAGTCTCAGTGCTCTTTTTTAAATTTCACAAATATTTTCAACTTTATATATGCTTGATCCAACTCATATTTTAGATATTTTATTTTATTTTGATATTAGTTGTAATCTTCATCTTTAACCTTTAGTCTTATTGTCACAATATCTATCTAGGTTTATACTTGCTAGATGATCTTTTCATACTCTTTAGAAGTGTTTTTTATCCTTTCCTCAAATAAACTTATCTATTATTCATAGTCCTAAACTAATGAATTTAGTTTTTTTTCTTCTTCTTCTTCCTCTTCTTCTTGACAAGATTAAACTCTTCTAAGGTAATGATGAGCCAAGCTATAAGATCCACTTCAACTTGTCCTTCATCACTAGCATAATATTGTTCTTCATTTGATTCTACATCAATCATAAGGCCTTTCCCTTTTAAATAGCCTTCATTCTATGATTATATGCCTATTAAAAAAGTTTCATTATCCTCATATTCAGATTTATTACTACCATCACCACTATCAGATGTGTCTGAATCACTTACATCAAAAGACCTATCTTCTTCGATATGAAAAATCTTCTTATTTTTAAATGGCCCTTTCCTTCCTTCATTATTATTAAAATGTTTCTTGTTTTTTTAATATTTATAGGCCTTTATATAATATTCATGAGGTTCATCATGTTATTCATTATGGTCAAATTCATCCTTGTTATGACACTTTGTTTCAAAGTGACCAATTTTTCCATTATTAAAACATTTGAACAGTAACTTACCCATGTACTTAACTGAGCCAAATCTTAAATTTGTAACAAACCTAGCTATGAGTTCATCATAATAAATATATGAACATACTTCATCCTTGAAATTCTTGGCCTGTAAATTATTTTAAAATTTTAAAGTTGATTCCTTCTTGGGATGTCTTCCTTCATTAGTTCTCATCTCATAGGTAGTCAAGATACTATGAAGCTCATCTATCTCTAGCTAATCTAAATCTTGCATATATTCTACTAAAGACACCTTAAATCCAAACTTAAGATTTAGTGATATCAACACCTTTTATACAATAGTATACTCTTTAACATTTTCTCCCAATCCTTTAATGATATTAATAACTTTATTAACCCTCAATAGGTAGGATGCAATAGTTCCATCATTAGGATTTCAAACTATCTTCTGTGAGTCTACAACTTGGAAAACATTACCTTGGTGTCTCTTTCATATATGATCTTCAATTTTTCCCATATATCCTTAGATGATACATAATGTATCACCTTTACAAGCTCTTCCTCTGATAGGCCACACAGAATGACATTCATTGCCTTGGAGTTATTTTCACTAGCCTTTTTACCTATTGCATCTATTGGAAAAATAAGAGGTGAAATATTACCATCCATAACTAAGGTATAAATATCATGTCTTTATAAAATCATATATATTTTCATTCTAACATGTCAAAATGCATATTTATATTCATTTAATATTAAAACCTTACTGATAGAAAAATGACCTTGAGCTTGTTGACTAGTCATCCTTGTTTATTATGATCTCTTTTAGGCTATTAGACCTAATTCAAAGGACCAAACTATGATACCAATTATTGGAAGAAAAATTATTTAAATTATGGGTGAATATATCTTAAATAATTATTTTCTTCATTTCCACTTAATCATACATGAACCATTCTAACAAGCATGTACATCCTAGCAAGCATAAACTTCAAATCATAAGAACATGAAAGACGTGAACACAAAATATACATGGGGAAACCTTGTAGGGAATAAGACCCATTTATGAAGTAAATGGAATATATTCTTATAATACATACATCAATATTTAGTGAATAACCCACGTTACATAGAGCACTAACCCCAACTAGCTCAACACCAACTTATCTAGGCTTTAGCAAATGACCACTTGAAAGGAGGAACCAACACCCTAGATGACTCAGTAACAACTCAACCACCTAAAAAAATTTATCACATTAAGAATAATTTATTTCTCACACAATTTATGAAGATCTCCTCCTTCAGTTCTTCTCTCACTTATATCCCTTTCAAACTAGCTTATAGCATTCTTCACTCAACTAACCCTTTTCATGGATTTATTAGGTATTATGATCTTGATCTTCATATGGATAAAATCTAATAAATATTAATGACACTTATTTGATGTTCCACATTACTTATTAATTCTCATAAATGATCTTTACCATCCATTTGTTCTCTGCTCTCTCACATTCTAAGCATACCAATATAGGCCAAAACTACCTTGATTTTATATAAGTCACTTGATAATATCCTTCTTAGTCAGACACACATTTTTATCTCTTAGGTAATCCATAAAATATGTATTATCATATTAAAATAACATTCCTTAATCAATAATTAATCAATATATTAGGCTGATCATATCTCAAATATCCCTTTATCCTCTTTTAGGCTTTAAAGAGACCTAATAGGTCTTCTTAACAACATGTTACCCTTTGATATTTCTTGAAGCATATCCAAAAACCTCAAATGGAATGAAAAAATAATATTCCACCCAAATAGACCTTATCCAACTTCACTTTAGGTCCATAACAGGGTTTATGTCCAACCACCAATTGTAACCTTTCTCAAAACACTCTTCATAAAAGGCCCATGCAAAAACAAAATTCTGTCTTGAACAAGTAAGGCATATACTTAATTTTTACAAATAACCATATAATAAATCACATATTAAAAAACCTCATGACCTCAGGCACAAACTTTATCTTATCCTTCAACTCAATATATATAGGCTCAAACCCTTCTCTACTAGATTCTCTCTCATAAATGCCAATTCGCTACAAAACACATTCAAGGAAATGTGAACATATGACATTTGATTAAATATAATCAAGGGATTTAAATTCATAAATAATATCTTATATCATATTCATCAAAACTTCAACTCAAGAGGTCTTAAGCTCTAATGGAAAATATTGGTCGTGTAAACCAATCTATTAATCTTCTCTCTCATGGACTCTAATTAGTCAATCAAGTCATTTTGGCTTCAATGTTCTAACATATTATACTAAATTTAATTCTTATAAAAATCATAGATAGATTATTAAAGTCAAAAATAACATTATCATGAACTTCAATGCATTACTCTTACATGAAAACACATTAGGAATCATCTTTTTACTTTTGCTTATTTTTTTATTGTCTGCACCAATATATCTGTTAATGACAGGCCAACTTAGATCACTAAATTTAAAAACATCAATTTTTAAAACTATATAGAAACCTTTATGGAACATAAATACAAGTCTCACACTTTTATCTTCATCTACTTATTAGTTTTGACTTGGTCAACTCTGTCAAGTACAATAGATCACCAAAAAATAAACATTTTATTATAGGGTCTGCTCACTCACTCGATAAACCAATCATACATGGAGTTTCTTGAGATATTTTAATTCAAACTCCATTTACCTTTTTGGCCATATCATACCATTTTGAGCTCTTTTAGAACAAGATATTCAACATGGGATCATTGTTAGGGTTCTTTGAGGGTTTAGGCCATCTTCAGTCTTAATGATCATTAATAAAAATTGACTCTTATTTTGAAAAATAAATAATTGAATATTTGATATATAAACCTTAATAATATACTATAAACATATTAGAATGTCATGCAGATGTTACATGTGCCAATAAACACTTGAAAAACCTTCTCTAGTAGATAATTCTTCATTATGTGCACTAGAAAAACCTTGATATATTTTTTCAATCTTTTCTTATAAACCATTACCTAAAACATTATGTACGTACTTAAAATGACTTTGATCACATTTTTTAATGTTAAAATGTTCACCCATGTCATGAAAACTAATTATGAGACCTCATCTAGCTACCATATCTCTTTTTGATTTCTACGCCTTAATATGCAAGTCTCATTAGGTCTTAAAACTAACCTTCTAACCATTTTCCAAGCTCTCAGTACTTAATATATATTCCATGAAATCTCATATAATGATTAGCTATTATTAAACATTCTTCATATATCTTATCAATAGCTCATGATGCCTCATTAGGCAAAACATGATCTAAAACTAGTCTAGATGTAGACATGGATTGAAGTACTTACCCTTATAGACTTCATCTTAAAAATATCATGATTGATTCAATGCCTCTTATTTATGCCTAGTCAACCTCATACAATTACTCTTCTTTATATCTTAAATAAATCATCTTTGTGGCTCGATCTAAGCATCTTAGAAGCTATTTATAGATCTTCAAAGCTTGAAGGGGATATTCATAGTTGTATACATAGATATTTAGAGCTGACCTTTTAATCATTTGTAAGGACTTCAAAACCTCATGTACAAACTCAAATGACCTCTTTCATGATCAAACATTATCAAGTATTCTTTATATCATTCACACCTTCATAGCTCGTTGAGAGAATCTTTTGTGTAACTTATATAGATCTTCAGAGCATACAATTTCCTCTTTGAAACTTACCATTTCATTATGCTACTTGTACATACCATCTCACAAGGTCTAGATAATGATTTTCAGGTTGCTTGAAACTTGACATATAGACATGTAATATCTCATGCTGATTCTCAATTATTTCACTCAAGATGACATTAAAAGATGCTTCAAATAGTACTCCTTTATCACTACTTTCATATAGCAACAAATTTCACTACACTATGAGAATAACTCATCATACAAATACCTCAAAGCTTAATTAATTATGAACCTTTAGAAGAACCTTTGACATTAATGACATTAGATTGAAATCATGACAATACTTATTCCAAAAACTGAATAATCTATGACAATACTCAACTATCTCCTCCTTAATCAATGATAATGTCCAACACAAGGAAACATTTTACTAACATATAAATGTAGATGTTTAAACCAAGCTATCACTATAATTTATTTCAACATTGGATTATAATAAATTAAACTAAAAAAATTATCATCCTATAAATTTTCATTGTTAAAAATGGCAATTACCGCACTTGAGGAAGTGATACAAGTAAATAGGCAATAAAAATTCATAAAAGAAGATCAAACTAACATAAAAATCCCTACATTAAAATGGTGAAAATAAATGTGTTAGCATAAATATGGTAATGCATCTTTCCTCCCAAGTAAACATTTGAAAATTTAAATTTTATTTTAATAAGTCAAGTTCAACAAGAATAAGGAAATAAGATGAGTTTCATTTCACACAAAATAATTTAGGCAGCTCATAATACCTATTTTTGGAACTATCCTTTTTTAAGGGAATAATTAGCAATGACTTATTATATAAACCCTTTATGAAAAAAAAATAATGAACACTCAAGTAGCTTCCATAAAATAGATCAATAATGTACCTAACCAACATATGATGAATATGATCTTAAGCTGATTTTATAATCATTAAAAACATGGAAATACTCTAATCAATTTATGAGTATTTATATTAGCTTGTACTCATGGTTAAAATTACCAATTGAGGCATAATGGACAACCCATATTCATTTTATGAAAAAGATATCATCATAACAATGATACAAGATACTAAGTCACTTAATCTATATAATTTCCAACCATAAACATGGTTAGCATGATTCACAATAATCATATCAGAACTATTTCTTTCCATATATTAAACACAAAATGCATTCATGTAAGATATTTACTAAAGAAAATTATATGTTTATACATTTTTAGCATACATAAGAAAAAGGTTAATATTAGATATTTGGAGCTTTTCCATCACATTTAATACTACCAATATGAGAAGAATTCAATATAAGCCAAATGAAGTTTAAGTTTAATTGAGGCAAATGTTAGTGAGTTTTAGCCAACCTTCCATACCATACCTCCAATTATAAATGTATTTTCACATAATGAGAAGAACAATAATTTTTAGTTGTCTAAATTAGAGGAGATTTTACTATGGTTTCTAGCACATAGTAAAATAATATACATACAATTTTTTAGATCATAGCCTATAGCTTGAATAGACAATATTTTAAAATGATTCTCAAAATGAAGTAACCTCGAAACCCATTTAAGCTAGATCCATATAGTTGGTAAGGTATAATGAATTCAAACACAACCAGTCAACCTTGTAAAAAAATCAAGGGTATTTAATTACCAATTAATAACATAAAAATTCCAAAAATCATGAAAAGTCCATTCCATCATAGACAAACACTATATCCTTTAAATGGTTTAATTATTCAAATAGTCAGCCATTTTAATTAGAGAAAAACTAGGAATGATCCACACTCATACCCTATTTTTACTTAAAACATGATAACCAGAGTTTTTCATAAATTTTTTTCATATTTAATCCTTAACGTTTTCCTGGCAATGACATTTACTTAGGTAGGAATAACAAAATATTCTCACAAGATAATATACCTAATAAAGTTCTAATTAACTTTCGATATTAACATAGGGTTTAAAATTCAAAATTTAAACTTAAAGGGAGAAGACACATTACTGTAAAATATGAATATAGGTTTTATCTTGTCTTGCTCCTATGGTGTTACCACACTAGTAGTAGTGTCATTCTACTAGCATCATCCTATATTTTTCTCTATTTCTTACTTCCTTATACTTGACCCAACATGGCAGCTTAATATACATATCTATAGTCCCTTAACATTTTCCATAGAATCATGGCTCTCCATTTCCCTTACATATGCATCATTTTCTTCAAGGTTCTAGGTGAAACAAAACCCTATTCATCTTAATCTCCTTCATCATCCATATTATTAAAAAATTCAATAACCTAATTATGGTTGACCAAGAGATTAGTAAAACCCTCAGCTCAATGTCTTGGTTTTAAAAACTAAATTCTAATGTTGCATCATGTCCACAGTAGAAGTAATAAGTTTTCATCCAATATACAATTCTGAATTAAGGAGAAAATATAGTTTCTTACATACATTTTTTATTTCTTACGCAACAAGCATATGACCAACATTCTATATCGATGGAAAATAACGGGAGGTATACAATGTTTCTATTGTTTTCACTTGTTTTTCACACAGACATTTAGTGAACACCCTATCCCTTAAGCAATACACAATTAGAATTATACAACCACATAAAATTCCACACTATCTAATCCTTGTACATTTATTATAAATAATTAAATGTTTCATAAACACAAGCCAATGCATTTTATCATTCCTAAATATTTGGCAATATTAAAGCATTAAATTTTTAATAATTGAAACTCCCTTATACACTTATATTCTTTTTCAAAATCTAATGCTCAATTTTAAAACAAAACAAAATGTCTAAAATAAGACATGCTAAATCAAGTTTAGGGATCTTAAAAGCCATAACTATGTAATATCACCTAGATTAACCACCCAATAGAGTACCTCAAGGGTATACACATATATAAATATCTGAAAAAACATAAAATTTACACTCTAGGTAATAGTCAAAATCTGTCAAAAGAAATGCTAAAAAAGTTAAATATATATATTTTAAATGGTTCCTACTCACAGGATCATGACATTATTGCCTAATCAATGAATGATAGCAAATTTAACTTCCTCTTCCTCTTCTCCACAAAAATATGCTTATACTTGAATGATAGAAATAATTAATTCCATATCTTTTTAAACCTTCTATTCGCCTTCTCTAGCCTTAAAATCCTCTTCACAAAGGAGGCATCCCATCCAAGAGGCATATCTTCACCAAAATATGTGTTTGTTGATATTTTAGTTGATATTTCCATTGACATTTTCATTGATATTTCCATTGACAATTATATTGATATTTCCATTGATAATTTTGTTGGAAATTATTTTCACATCAATGACAATATTCCACACTAACATATAAAAATGAGGGAAATATTCAATGTTAGAATTATCTACAAGATCTAATGAATCTAAAAGAAAGCATAAATATGAGATAAAATAGTAATAGTAATAAATAATAACTATATATTTGATACAATAATAGAAATGAATAAATATCTCAAATATGATGAATTACTCTGATAATTCAATATTAATCTCATATAGAATAAATAAATAGACATTACTTATATATAGCAAGGCATCCAAGATAAAGATCAGGTAACTCACATAATACATGTAGTTCAATTGATATCTGACTACATGAATAGTGGAGTTCAAATCCACACTAACAAGATGGTTGTCCAACTTGTGTAAATGATCAACACAAGTTTACTACTAGTTAATCAATCTTATCCTATCTTACCCTAAATAGTGGAGTGAAACTCCACTATAAAAAAAATAGGTGTCCAAGTTCACTACTAGCTAAGCAAGCTTATCCTATTTGGTGTAAATTATTAATAAACGATGTAAAATAATTAAAATAATTAATTAGTGAACCAATCTAAATATTAAATATAACTATATGAAATAAATAAAATAAATGCATCAACACCCCAACGTAAGCAAATCTTAGGTAGGGCCATGCATTTAAGAGTTCTAACAATGTATAGCCATATTAGGTACTCTGTACAAATCTATGAGGAAAGGAGAAAACCTAAAGGAAATAAAACTCCTCAAAAAGGTCTAGGAAACCCCCTCTAAAGAACTAATTCCCTTGAAGAACTGATGTCTTACACCCCCAAAAGAGATCACAAGTGAAGATACTTTCTCTCAGTGAAAGGTTTCATGAGAATATCTATAATCTACTCCTCTGTAGGACAATATTTAACATCAATTATCTCCACCTAAATCAACTCCCTAATAAAGTGCATATGGATATCTATGTGTTTGGTTCTTTTATGATGAACTAGATTCATTGAGATTTGGATAGTACTCTGGTTGTTGTAGGAGATGATTGATGGCTTCTAAAATGGAACACTAAGCTTAGTGATAATTTTTAAAGCTAAATAGCCTTAGTAGTGGTATTAAAAGTGACATGATACTCAACCTCTATAGATAAAAGAGAACTAACATGTTGTTTCTTGCTCTGCCAACAAATTAGGTTTGATCTAAAGTGAAAGTTATAACTAAAAGTGGACTTACGATCATCATAATCACCATCACAATCAAAATCTATGTATCCCACCAAGTTTAAACTTATACCTATTGTATAGTAAATCTTGTATTTGATAGTGCCCTAAATGTCGCTCAAAATGCACTTAGTGGCTCTCTAATGAAGCCCATGTGGTGTTTTCATAAATTATGAAAGAATGCCAACTACATATCAAATATCAGGTTGTGTATGATTTGTATAGATGAGGCCACCTATAAGCTAATGATACCATGTGGCATTAACCAAGGGAGTGGAATAATGAACCTCAAGTTTAACTCCAAACAAAAGAGGAGTCAATGTAGGCATACAATAAACCATGTGAAAATAAGCTAACAAGTCCATGACATACTTGGGCTATAAAAGTGTAATCCCAAAAAAATACTATGTTATCTAAATTCTAAGAAAATAGTGTAATAGGCCCATGTCTATCATAGAAAATCTGTCGCAAAGTGCAGTCTTAATACTACTAATGACAGATGTTGTGTTCCCTATAATAATGAGATTATAAACATAAAGAACTAAGTATAATAGTGAATCCTACTATCTTAGAATATATACATTCAGATTTGAGTGACATCTCAAGAACCTAACTAAAAGAAGAAATGTGTCCATTTTGAAATACCAAGCTTTGGGATCTTATTTTAAACCATAGAGAGACTTCTAGAGGTGGCACACCAATAAATAATCTTGAACAAACCCTTGTGACTGCTCCATGTATTTTTTTTTGTGAATATCCCCATGAAGAAATTCACTCTTCACATCCATTTGATATACATCCAAACCATGAGCTACACCAATAGCTACTATTAAGTGAATGGAATTCATCTTAGCAATAGGCTCAAATGTTTCTATATATTCAATGACTTCCACTTGGGAGAAAACTTTGGCCACGAAGCGTGTTTTATACTTATCAGTATTTCCATCCATTACAAACATAGTTTGAGATATCCACCTACATCGTACTAATTTTTTTCCCTTAAGAAGAGGAACAAGATACAAAGTGTTATTCTTAATAAATGAGGAATACTTTTCATTTATTGATGAATCCCACTCAACTGTTCCTATGGCTTCTTGAAAATACTATGTAGTGAAAGCTATGGCAATGTAGGAATGTGGAAGATAATGATGTAGCCATGTTCTCTTTCTATCTAATAGATCCCTAACAAGAGGGTCTGCATCTACCAAAGTTTTTCTAGCCCACAAAGGCATTAATGAGCAAGGATCTAGAGTAGGAGGAGGAACATGACCTGTTAAACCCTACTAGGAAGGTATTACCTCATTATCCCTATGAGTAGATGAAGCAGGAGTATTATCATCATTGCTATCTAATTATTTTAAGGAAGAAGAATGAGAAATGTATGAAGACAAGTATAAAAGACTTTCTTCAAATTAAACACTTCTCACTATAATACAATCAGCCGATATCCCTTAACACCATCAGGATATCCAACAAATATGTAAGATCAGCATTGTTTTTCTAAAGCACAGTGCTTGTCTGAAGGTATGTAAGCCCATGTTGGACTACTGAGGACTTTGAAATGATGTACATTTTGATTCCTATTGCACCAAGCTTCAAGAGGTGTTATCCCCTTTAAATATTTGTGAAAAAATCTATCCTATATATATGTAAAAAAATTAATCACTTCCACCCAACTCAGGTAGTAATGATTTTGCATGAATTATGCAATTTTCCATCTCTTTTAAGAATTTTTTCTTTCTCTCTACTACAACATTTTGCTGAGGTGTGTATGCAACTGAATGTTAAAGATCAAATCCTTAAAGAGCACATAATTGTTCAAACTTTTTGTTAACATACTTCCTCTCATTATTTGTGTAGAGGATCTTGACATACTTCCCAAATTGTTTCTTTGTTAGAGCTTTGAACTCTAAAAATATATCAAATACCTTACTCAAGAGTTTCAAAAAATAAGACCAAGTATATCTATAATAGTCATCAATAAATGTGAGAGCATAGCGGGTTTTACTAAAAGATAAAGTAGGAAATGGACCCACTAAATCACTATGATCAAGTTTGAGGACTTGTGTAGCCCTCCATGCCTTCCCTTTATCAAACTTATCTTTTGGATGTTTTCCTAAGGCACAATCATGTCATACACCCCCTAAAAACTAAATCTATGAAATTTTTGTAACCATATCCTACTGACTAAGTTATTATAAATAGCGGTAGTTTAGATAAAAAAACCATTCATGCCATAGCTTTCTCACTGAATTAGTGTGTAAGAGCAAATATGTAGAGGAATACTAAGGCACAAAGTGTGATTATGAATAAAGCTAAGTATTATTGTCTACTTTTCTCACTACAACTAAGGTATTATCCTCTAATTTTTTTATTGATACAAAATCGAGTGTAAACTCAACATTCATACCAGTATCAAAGTGAGTGATTTGGTAGATAGAGAGAAGGTTAGTTGATAACTCTGGCACATATGTTACATCCTCAAATACACCACTATTAATGTCAAATGTACCTTTTCCTATAACATCTACCTTAGAATCATCAACTATGAGAATATGAGGCAAAGAACTTGATTCTAATCTAGAAAATTATTCTTGATTAAAACCCATATGGGGTGAATCACTTGAGTCAATTGCCCATGAATTTGGAGAATTTTTTAGTGCAACTAGTGTCATAGCTTTCCATTTCCCTAAATTTGAAGGAGTGGAAGAATCCTTTGAAAAGGATTGATTGATGTTATTCTTTTTGAGAAGACCCTTAAGGTCAAAAATCTCTTTCTTTTAGCAATCTTGTTCACTATGAAACCCCATTTTGAGATAATGGTAAGGAGCATTAGTCTTTTTTTGTGAATCCTCTTTCTTATTTGTGGATTTATAATCTCCTTATGAGGAAGATTGTTGACTTTTATTCTTATCTTCTTGTGACTAATTTTGATTATTCTACTTCTTTTTACTTGAACCTATATTTGATCTTGATGTTTAATCTTACTTATGCTGAGGTTGACTTGTAATTAGAGATTTAGATTTGGATGACTTGATTAGACCCATAGCTATTAAATTTTATTTTTCAACCATTAAAATCTTAGAGAATACTTCAAAGGTGGTCATTTTATATGATGTGCCTAATATGAGCCTATGAGTCTGAAAGCTAGAGACAAAAGATGAATATTCATGACCTAATTTGTGTAAGGCATTGAAAATCAATTGAATATATATTTTTATCAATTTTACATTCAAAAAGTTATGCTCTGAGATATATGACTTTAGTGATGTAGTCTTGTATTGTAGCATAATTTTTAAGATCCAAACTAATGAGTTTATTGTCAATTTGGTAACCACAAACCTCATTTATTTTTCCAAACTATGATGCTAATTTATCCCAAGCCTATTTTGGATTTTTACATTTTTCAAGATAAATATTCAAATCTAAAGGCATGTAAGGCCAAATGCATCCAATTACCTTAGTAGTTTCGAAGAGAAAGTGTTGTAACTCTTTTGCATCAGTAGGTGGAGTAAGAAGAGTCGTTATGTAAGGTATATATTCTAACATAATTAATGCATTCCAAGTATTCTATTCCATGTATCGTAGTTATATGATATTAATAGTGGGAACTTAGGATTTCCCATGATGATTTTAAAAATAAACTGTCACAAAGCAGAAATCAATGTACAAAACACACCACAAAACCCCCTTGAATTACTTAGTTTTATCCCACCCAAAAATTATTTATTGGGACATTATAATTAAGAGTTTTTACAAGGATAAATTATAATTTTTTTCAATTTACAAAAATATTAAATTGGACCTCTAGTCTAAAAGTATAAAAAATATGCACTTTATTACAAAACTTTTTGCATCAATGTGTTGTGCTAGAAAAAATATTAACTTTTAGAAAAAAATAGGACCTCATTAAAATATTATATATGAATTTATGAGCCTATGAAGTTTTTAAAATGAGGATAGGTAAGAGCTATCTTATAAAAAACTAAATTCTAGAAAAATTTGGACAAATCTATTAAAAAAATGAAAATACAATAGTGAAGAGCATGAAATTTTAAGCTATTTCAAAAAAAAAGTTATCTTAAAAATACCTCCTAATGTTGAAATGGTGGGCTTACAAATTTTCCCTTTCATTTCTACATGCTCATCCATGAGGCCTACCAAATTTTATTTTTTGTCTCATAGTCCACACGGTATGTAGGATAGTACCTAGGAGCAAATAAAATTTCCTTTGGGGTGACTGTGTCCAAATTGGACAAATTTTATATGGATATATAGGATTTTACACCTTATAAACGTAACCATGAGATCCATTTTGCTCATAAACACTTCAATTTTTAGGTACCTACTAGATATAGGCATGGTGCTTCTAGATCAAACCTTTACCAATTTTGCCTCATGTGACCAATTTGAATCCAACTGTAGATAATTTTGACTATTTTAGGCACTTTAAACTCAACAGTGAGCTCAAAAATTCTCCAAAAAGATCCAATTTGTGTCTATATATAAAATCAAAATTGATCCTATATCTAGATATTTTTTTCTTGAAAGTTTTGTAATCTACAGATTCAAGATAGCTCTAATACCATGTTACAATTAGCTATAAGATCTAATGAAACTAATAAAAAACATAAAAAAGATATAAAACAATAAAAGTAATAAATAATAATTGTATATCTAAAATAAAATATATAAATGAATAAATAACTCAAATATGATGAATTGCTCTGATCATTCAATGTTAATCTCATATAAAATACACAAATATCAATTGCTTAGTAGAGCAAGGCATGCAAGACAAAGATTAGGGACCTCACACAACACATGTAGTTTAATTGATATTAGACTATATGAATAGTGGAGTGTAACTCCACACTAACAAGATAGGTGTCCAACTTATGTAAATCATCAACATAAGTTGACTACTAGTTAAGCAATCTATCATATCTTACCCTAAATAGTGGAGTGAAACTCTACTGTAACAAGATAAGTGTCCAAATTGACTATTAGCTAAGCAAGCTTATCCTATCTAGTGTAAATTATGAATAAACAAAATAAACTAATTATAATAAGTAATTATTACACCAATCTAAATAATAAATATAATTAAATGCAATAAAGCAAATAAATGCACCAACATTCAACAAGTCATCTCAAAGAGAGGCTCTCTCCACAACATCATTAGATGCAAAAATGTTAAAATGCATAACTTAATCTTCCTTTAATGTTTAAACCCAAAAAAGCTACATGAATAAAAGGTCACTTCCCCATTTTGTTAGTGTGGTTCATGTTGAGAAAAATAGAGTTGGGCAATATTTTCTCTGTAATAACTTTGAGAGAAAATATTGAAATGAATTCCTTCAAAGAAATCACATCCAAATGATCAAGATTATATCAAATATATTTAATATATAAATTTCACTTTCTAGTTTAATAAATCCCTTCCGTTCTATTTAAAAGAAATTTTAGGGATGGGAATTGAGGTTTTTACTATCATCCTAAAGATCTTCTAAATTTCCAGAGTTATTTATCATAAGACCTTTTTCTTTTATCACCAAGAAATAGTAAGATTAAAATTTTAAGGATAATTTTAATACTTCTCAAATCATCTTCCTTATCTCTCAACTTAGATTTAGGTGAGCTATGATGCCTATGAGAATAGCCCAATGTTAAAAAAATTTTAGAAAAAAATACAAAATAAAATAAACCTTATGAGGATGAGGAAGTAAAACCTTATAACTAGGTAAATTACTATTGAAATATTATGATGTATGGGTTGATAGATATGGTTACCTAAGATTTGGCCCAATATTGGATGTTGGTAAAGAAATTATCTTGGGAATATAAGTAATTGAGTAGTTAGGGTTTCCACCTCAACTTTTGGAGGATTTGTTGGATTTATCTTGAAATTCTCATCACAATGGTCTATCTCTCCTCTTTCCCAATATTTTGTGGAGCTTTAGCTTTTGGTTTGGGTTTAAAACAAACACTAATAACGGAATACTTAATCTTGTCTTCCTTTGATTTACATCTAAAGGATGTATTTGGAATGCTGATGTATACTACTTTTTGGGATAATTTTTTGTCTCCAATATGAATATCAATAACTTCCTTCAAATAGTTAGATATATCAACTTGAGAATATAAGTCATCTTTTGATGGAAAGAAAAATAGCATTAATAGAAAAGAAGACACCTAATAGACTCAACTAATTAGTCCAAGAAAAACTAAAAAATCCAAATAAAGGCCAGTAAACTCAATTGAAAATTATACTTGTAGAGAGCTGGTATCAAAACCATAAAATCTATGGTCCAAGGTGAAATGAATATTAATGATGTCATAAAAAGCAAAGCATCATAACTCATAATGGAATTATAGTTTCTACGGTCTTGAATCCTAAAATGAAAGAAGAGTTTGGTCAAGGTATTTAACCCCATTTATTTAAAATCATGAATCTCTTAAGAATGTTCAATTAAAATCTTAAGGTTTGACTGAGAGGGGATTCAGACCAGAAAATACCCTACAAGTGTGAATCATTCAAGTGAAAAACAAGTGTTGTCATATGCATGTAGTTCTAACCACAAATTCGAGGTTTTCAAACATATCCCATGGTAAACCTTGGGAACACATTGATTAGCTTTCTTGGCTGCCATTGTTGTATGAATCAACTTGAAATACATCAATATATATGAAAATTTTGATTTTTTGGCCATTAAAATAGGGATAGAGCACCTCAAATGTGGGAAATACCCTAGATTCAATAATAAATATAGATTACAAAGAAATATGTCTAGCATAAATCTATGAAAATTAGTTAATGCAATGTGACAAGGCATAGATTGTACACCAAAGCAACCAAAATAAAAACAAACCCTAACATTTCCCCAAAATTTTGTTTCCCTACTTCCAACCCCCACCACCCATGTCAGAACTAGGTCTTAACTAATGGTCTTCATCTTGAATCATAACACCATAATTCAATGTATTCCCAAAATATATTATACCAATTGGTGATTGTTTGTTTCTTTATATCACACTAGCACTAATTTTATTATCATGGATAAAATCATAATATCTAGTAAAATAGGTTAACTATATTTGATGCTACTTTGGTTTCAATCTCACCACCCATATGAAAAAAAAAAAAACTGACCCTAAACTCCCTCGATAGTTGTAGGTTATCCACTGAAGGATTCCAAGAAATGTTTGAACCTCACCATGCATATGTTAAAAATATAACACTGACCTCCAATAATTTATGGTCATCTACCAAGGGAAGAAGTGACACAAATCTGATAACATATGTTTAAACATGGATTCTTAAATCCCTTAATAATTATAAAGATGGGATAAATTTAATATTTTATAATATTATTTATATTTTTTCTCTTAAAATATAATCAATTTTCTTAATAGACTATATGTCAAATCCAAGATGAAATTTTAAACAAATAATCAAATATGTGTAAAAGATTATATAAATATGTATATTTTATCTAATGTAACCTCATCCTAATATGAAGTACACATTAATATACAAATGATTACATATAAGATTATATATTTATATTCTCTATAATATTACCTCATGATATATATATTCTTGAAGGATTAAAGACAAAGCCCACTTAGGGTTTCCATAAATTGGGTAACTATTCCCTTATCAAAGAAGCATTCAAAGAAAGTTATTTGAATATAATTATGCCAAGAGGCATTATTTTGCAAAGCAAGAGCTGGATATTCTGAAAGGATTCCAGAAAAAGATGTCATATTACATGGAGAGGATGGGATTCAAAGTGTTTAAGTGGTGGAATGGCCAGACATTGGGTAAGTTGATTTCGAACCCACTTGTGAACGCATTGTATTTTGGGGAAAGTTAGAATGGAAAGTATTTGAATTTTGCGTCATTGTGTATGAAGTAGCAATGTAGGGGTTATACCGGGAAGGTTTTTAATGATGTGATTAGGTCAATGTACAATTTAAATGGATTAGTAGGAAGTTTTGGGTGCAGTGGATTTTGAACCCTGCTCCCAAACTCCTAATGCCATTAACCCCTAGACTTTGTGGCAGTGATGACATTGTCTTACGAAATCAGAGTTATAAAATAACTAATTTATTAAAATAGGTCTAGCAATGGTTGTTTATAGAGTCCATTTTCATAAGTAAACTCTAAATGGAAGGTAGACTATTTAATACAAATGATTAATAATTTAGTATTTATAATAATAGTATATATAGTTCGTGTTGATTATAAAATGACTATGTATATTGAAGGATACCAAAGATGATGAGGAAGTGGGAGCATGAATAGGTGAGCATCAAGGGGGAAAGAAAGGTAAAACCCTTTTACTTAGTGGGGGGGTTTGTGGTAGGAGGGATTTCTCTAGAGAAGTGGAGGAGGAAATTTGTGTGACTTAAGACTAATTAGTTTTCGATGCAGGCATTAATCATTAAGAAGTGGGAGCTGAGGGTGAAGGAAGAACATGAGAAGATCAAGTTGATATTTTGAAGGGTAGGGAACAATCCTCCACTGAGCCTGTGGTGATTGGAGCTAATGTGATAACATTGGGTAAGGATTAGAGGCAAGAGATGGAAAAGAGTAAGGTAACTATTTAGGGCAATGGGGAAATGCTTGAGCAAAGAACAAAGGATGGTTTGTGGATAGGGGATTCGGTGGACTTGGAATTGGAATCAAAATCCTTTGATACAAATTTACAACTTCTATCAAACTGTGCCCTAATTGCCAAATCTGAAGGAAAATGATTGATGATAGCGTAAGTTTTAGATTGGGTGTAGAAATTGGAGGAATGATTCTAAGGTGAGTTTTCTTATTAGAGGTTTTCTTGTGGTTGTGTGTAGCTTCAGGGAAGATAGAGAACTCATTTTGAAATATCCCTATTGGTTGATGGGTAGTGTGGGGATCCTAATTCAAAGATGATGGTGCCCTAATTTTGATCCTTTATTAGCCCAAAATGTGATGTTTCTAATTTTGATTCATTTCTAAGGCCTCCCAATATAATATTAGAGTAAGGAGTGCTTATCAACATTGGGTAGTTTGTTGGGCACTTTCATTGAGATTGATCTAGTGTTTGAAGATGAATTTCTAGTTTCATATGTTGGGTTCAAATGGATTTATACAAGGAAATTCTTTAAATCATAGTGATCAAATATCATGGGTGGGTCTAGAAGAAATGAGTAGACATTGAGAAAATCTGGTTTAGATGCTTCTGATGTCACCAGTCAGGTCATGTGAATTTTTTTTCAATTTTAGGAAGAAGGCTCCTCTGAGTAATAACCTAAATTTCAAACCATTTTGGAAGAAAAGACTTGAGTTGCCATGGTTATCTCTTTAGGTAACTCAAATGAGGTTGGCTATTTCGGATAAGGGAAAGTAAAAGGAGGTAATCTCTCAAGCACATAGGTCAAAGTTTAGTGAGACCTAGACTATGTTAAATAGATTAGATAAAGGGAGAAAACCTTCCCCTACCTCTTGGATTAAGGGGTGTGATTTCATTGAGAAAGAATTTTAGATGATAATATATTTATAACAACTTCCTGAAGGCATTTAGGATAAATGGTCTCTAAGGACCAAATGACTTGTGCAGCCATTTAGTGTTCTTGAGGGTGAGGAGGATGAGCATGAATTACATCAAGACGAGGAGGAGGAGGAGGAGGAGGAGGAGGAAAAATCAAAAGAGGAGTTCAATTCTCATAACTATATTTTAGTTTCTAAGTTTAGTGATCATTGTGACACCCAAATTTGGGTTCTAAAAAGAAAAGGGCAGTGGGGGTGGGAAATCTAGTAAGGAAAAGGTGGTAAGAGAAGTTTTGGATTACAAACGAGGCACTTTGAAAAAATTTATGGAATTTGGAAAGTAGGGGGTGGATGTCCTCCCTCTGATGTTATGAAGCTCATCTCATGAAATGTTAGGGGTTTGAAATCCCATAACAAGAGACATTTAGTAAAACATCATATGATTGCAGAAGCACCTAAAGTGCTTCTAAATTAAAAAACTAAGTTAAATCTAGATGAAGTAGCTAAATTAATGCATAAAAGTTTGTCAATATGGATTTGTTAGTTTTTAGAAGTGAATAGATATTTTGGTGGATTATCTATATTTTATTCACCATTGTTGGCTAATGTGGAAGTGGTAGTTTCAAGGCCCTAGTGGCAATTATATAGATACTGTAGTTATTCCTTATATGTTAAATTTTTTATTTTTTAATGTATATGGACTAAATGAATCTAAACTGAAGACACAACTATGGAGATATTTTTTAGATATTGGTGATGGGTTTTTTGAGGAAGAAACTATGTTTGGGGGTCATTTTAATGCAATTTTATAGCTAGATGAAAAATTGGTTAGTGTGCATAGCTAAATTCCCTCAAAATTAAATTTATTTAGGTTTGTGGGAAAAAATGAATTGTTGGATGTCATCCCAAAATATGGCTAGTTTACATGGAATAACAGAAGAGAAGATTTCAATATTATTATTGAATCATTGGATATGTTTTTAATCAATCCAATTTAGTTAAAGAACAATTGAAATCTGGAAAGTTTGGTGTTAGCAATTTCTAAATTGGATCACTTTCCAATCTCTTTCAGTGTTAAAAAAGATAGACTAGCTGAGTGGTTTCCTTTTAAGCTCGAATTGATGTGGCTTATAGATACATCTCTTTTTCAGTTGGTAAGGGATTGGTGGATAAGTTGGCATCCATTAACCATCTCAATCATGTATAAAATTTCTAAGAACTTAGAGTCCATCAAAGGACATCTTAAAATATTGAATGACAATCATTTTTAAAACATTTTCAAATAAAAAAGGTGGGTTGCAGTGCGCTATAGGTTCTCAACCAACATGTGATTAAGGTTGTCATATATTTGGTAGCCTTTGCTATGGATAAGAATAGGATGAAAGAATATGAGGAATTATTTCTTTGGGAAGAAATCCATTAAAAGCAAAAATTTAGAGTGACGTGTCTTAAAGAACGTGACAAAAATAGAATTATTTTATAATTATTTTGATAGGGCTAAAAGGATTTTGACCCACATCTCAATCATTAAATTTAGTAGCGATGTGGTGTTGGATTCTCATAATTCTATCATAGATAAGGTTGTTGTCTTTTCTAAGAATTTGCAGTTGAGGAAAGAAGCAGCTTATATGAGGGCTCAAAATTTGAATTTAGAGATGATTCCCAAGATGATTTTGAAAAATTAAAATAAACAACTGATCTCTATTTTTTCACTTGAAGAGGTGAGGGTGGTGGTGTTCTTGATGGGGAGGGACAAAGTGTTAGGATATTATGGGTTCCCTATGGCTTTATTTCATTCATTCTATGAGTTTTTAGATGATGATGTACTTAATATGGTGGAAAAATCACATCATAAAAGGAATGTGGCCCCAAATCTCAATCTTACATTAATTTCTATCTTTCCTAAAGGGGAGTCCCAGGTAATATTCAATGACTTTTAACCTATTTCTCTATGTAAATTAGTATAAGGAATAATATCCAAAACTATAGGAAATAATATCAAATCAATGGTAAACAAACTAATATACCAAGAGTAGGTGAGCTATCTAGTAGGAAGGAATATTAAATAATGAATCATTGGAACACATAAGATAATCTACTCTCTTTCGCATAATCATCAAAAATGTATGAATTATTAAATTATATTTCAATAAGGATTATGATAGGGTCAGTTGAGAAGTTTGGATTTAGTAAAGATTCGTGTGAATCGATTATTAGTTGTGTGGTTGGTCCTAAATAAACTATGTTAATTAATAGTTGCCCTTTTATATTTTTTAAGGCTTTGAAATGTATCAAACAAGGGGATCCATTAGCACATTTTCTTTTCATTTTTATGGCAGAGGCTTTAGGAAAGTAGTGCACCTGGCAAAGGTAGAAGGGAGGCTACTTGGGATGAAAATAGTGGATGAGATGGGAATAATAAATCACCATCAGTTTGTCGATGATACTTTCCTTTTTCATCATGTTATTGTCAAACAAGCAAAGGAGATGAAACATGTATTGAGAAAATATGAGCTAGTTTTGGTCAAGTTGTTAGTGATGTCAAATTAGAGATATACTTTATCAATTCTAAGGAATTAGAGTAAATAAAGATTACAAGGACTCTGGGTTTTAAAGTAGGTAAGATTTCAAGTAAATATCTAGGGGTTACTATTTTTCTAGGATTGCGTAGGTTTGTGTTGTGGGAAGATTTGATTAAAAAATTCATAGCTCGGTTGGCCTCCTGACAAGGGAAGTGGATTTACTTGATAGTTAGGATTACTTTGATTAAATCAATTTTGAGTTCATTTCTGATTTATTATTTTTATGTACTTCAACAACCCATTCATGTGGTGAATATCCAAAATAAAATTATGAAGGACTTACTTTGGCAAGGTGTTGTGGATAATAAGAGGATTCCCTTGCTCAAATAGGATAGAGTATGCAAGTAAAAAAGTATGGGTGGAGTAGGGATCAAAAATTTGCAACTCCAAAATCAAGCTTTGGGGGTGAAATATATGTGGATTATGGTAGAACAACTAGGGTATCTTTAGTACAAAACACTTTGACACAAATAGATTGATTTGAAGGTATTTTGGAGTATGGTGGCTATAGCGAATCTGCCCAAAGGTTATTGCATGTGTAATTTCTTAGTGAAAAGTAGATATATTATTTTGGAGCATGTTTCTTGGACTATCAATAATGGAATGTAGGCTTATTTTTCATAGGACTCATAGAAGAGTCATAAGTCTTCAACAAAAATTACTAATGTGAGTGAGGTGTGTGAATTTATCATTACCCATTAGGAGAGTAAGGTCACAGATTATTCAGAGGTTCATAATAGTCAGGGCCTGGCTCGTTGAAATTTTAAAAAGTCCGATAAACTTTGCTTTTGTAATGGATTAGGGTAGAGCTATTTCTAGACGTTTGGATAAAATAAAGGTATTTCTCAATAATGAGTAGGATATAATTTATTGGGTGTGGGAACAATATTGACATTATGCAAAAAATATGGGATACAAAATGGAAAAAGAAACAAACACTTTTGTGGCTTGAGAAAGTAAGTTATACTAAGGGGAGGAAGGACAAAAGATAGCATGCACCTTTACGTCATTAACATCTCAAACAAAAATCCTCAGGTAAGATATGTTATGCAAGATGGGTTGTCAGGGTCCATCTAGATGTTGTATGTGTAAAGTTGATTAAATGATAGATCGTTTATTATTTGAATGTTATTTTATGGTGTGGTGTTGGTCAAGGTTTAGTTTTAAGTTTGATTGGTACTAGGTATGGTCTTCTTCTCTCAATAAGGATTTTTAAGCTTTCCCTCATGGAGATGTAAAATATTCCTTGTATAAATTATGGATACTTAGCCTGACCATTCTCATTTGGTTAATATGGAAATAAAGGAATCATTGAACCTTTTAAGGTTTGGAATGATCGTTACATCTAGTCTTGTGAGATGCAAAGATTTATATCTTAGATTTGGTCTTAGTTCATGTGAAATGAAATAAGGTGCACATTATGAGATGGGATATTATAATGTGTGGGAAATCAAAATTAATGGTTATTCCTCCCATTAATCAAACAATAGTAACAAAGACAAAGAAAAGTAGTAGGTTAGGGGCAATGGTTCAACCTCCTAGTCATGGTTGGTTTAAGCTAAATATTAATGATATTTGTAGAGGTAATCTAGGTTCTTTGAGTCTAGGATGTGTCATGAAAGATTTCAGTGGGTTGTTAATGAAAGTAACATCTATTAAATAACTAGATGGGACCAAAAATGAAGTGGAAGACAATGCTCTTATGGCGGGGCTGAATTTGGTGATAGTTTGTAGAGTGGATAATCTAGTAATTGAAGGGGAATATTTAATAGTGATTTAGGCCTTAAAATATCAAAATTATAAATCCTAAAATATTAATAATATTCTCATTAAATTATGATCATTTTTGAGTAATTTAAAAGAATGCCAACGCAATCACTATTTTTGAAAGTCTGTTAATGTAGCAAAAAATTTATCAAATATAGTTATTGATCAAATTGAATAAATAAGGAATGATA
>JARHVA010000957.1:10000-40000 GCA_037957365.1 Torreya grandis | reverse complement strand
ACAATCAATTTCTTAAGTATATTATGCATTTCCGAGTTGAACATTTTGAATAAAAAATTGCGAAAGATCATAATAAATATTTTTTCTTTTACCCTGAACTTTAATAACATTTAAAGAGCAATGTCTAATAAATATTTTATCAACCGTCAAATTTAATATTGGAATATGTGCTTTACTTTGTAATTAAATGTAAGTGTTTCAATTTGTATATTATATACGTTTTCGTCCAAAATAAATACGTTTCTAAATTTTTTCCATATAACTTATAACATTTTTATCTTATTTTTTTAAATCAATAAAGTTGTGTAACAAAAGCACTAAATATTTAGTTAGGAAATTAAACGAAAATTAGAAGCTTACACATCAAAGATAATTGTTTCATATATTAAGGTTAGAATAATAATATTTGGAAAAATTACGGTTGAATTGAAACCATAAAATTTTGAACTAATAAAATTAGATTTTAGAACTATGTAAATTAGAACTTTTATTTTTAAAATATATTTTTTTCTATGCATTATTAAATTGTTGGTAGACATTATTAGCCATTAAAATATGATAATTTTAATATATTTATCTATTTTTGACAATTGATAAAATTTGGTATTATTAGTGTATTTGTTAGGTTTCTCCAATGTGCCCCACTTCTTCTATCCCTCCTTTTCTCTCCAATTCCTTTGTTTCAAATTTTCGGCACAATATTTTCGGCACCAATGATGCTCATGGGGCTTCCTTCATGTCCTTCCAAGTCAAAGCATTTGCATTTTGGGTACTGTCATTTTTAACTCTTAGTTATTGGGTGTCATGTTGTATGCTAATAGGGTCTCAATTTGAGCTCAATTTGTCTATAAATACAAAGGGATTGTAGTTCATTTGTGCCAACGTGATTGTCAGGAGAGAAAATTGATTATTATTAGTTTTAGACACTTAATTTTGCCATAGGGTATTTATTAATTATAGAATTATGTTATTTCAGGGTACTTGTATGATATTCAATTATTGGTTCATATTTAGCTCTTATTGGTGTGTTTTTAACATTAGTTTTTAGTTGTCACTTATTCCTTTTCCCCTCACTCCTTTCACTTTCCTCTCATTTGGTTATGGACCTTTTGTTTAGGACCTTACATCATATGATTATGGGGCACCAAAGTTGTGTAGTATAATGTTTTTGGGTGGGTCGTTATGGCCCTTGTTTTGGGTCTTTAATGATTTGTATCCTTGATTTATCACCATTTTCCCTCTCATTGTGTGTAGGATAACACACTAATATGGTCATAATATCGATTTTAAAACTTTATAAATATAAATTTATTTGTGCATATATTGTACATAGAAAGTAATGAATTCATATGCAATTGATAAGGTATAACCAAAAATTATTAAGGGAATCTATTGTGAAAGCGTAGGAGCAATTAATTTAATCATTTAGAGAAAATTTGATTAATATTTTAAAGAATTTATTTTCTTGGTCACACATTCATTTTAGTACAAATGTTATAAAGGACTAGGCCAAGTTGCATTCATAGATTTATTGTTGACTTGGATGATTTTAATTACCAAATTTGTTACCAACCTAGGGGCATGATAATAATTAAGGGGTAACACAAAAACATAATTAAATCCTCCATTTTCTCCTTTACCTTTGATGAATTCTTAGTGTTGTGAAAAATGAGATTGATTTTTGAGATATTTGCATGGAAACATGGAAACATGAACAATTATTTTAGAGCCCTTAAGTGTAGGAACATGATCATGAAATCACAATTCACCTATGCATAATTTACCAGAATCATTACTTGAAATTTATACAATATTACACCTACATTTTCATAAAAGTGCATTCAAAATATAGTTTTCATTATTGCTTGTCTCATGATTTAGACCTAAATCAAGTGATTAATTTGATCATATACATAATCTAGGATGAGTGAAGATAAAATAATATTTCATATTTGAAATTAAGTCCACATGTCTCAATTGTTAAAATCAAGCCCTGTAGCTTAAGTGTAAAAACAAAATATGATATGGGGCTCTTTTGGATCTAATTGAGCATCAAATCAATCAATTTATTCATTAAATCATAGATGAAAGTGAAGCGTATCAATTCACATGAACATAGTTGTGACAAAAATGTGATTGAGGGTTCAATTGGACTTGATTAAGTCCATGATTGAAAAAAAATGTGTCCTTGTGTGAATGAATCAAGTGATTAGTTCTATTATGGACTTAATTGAAACCAAATGAGCACCTAATCATTTTTTTTTGTTGAAAATAGGTTCATGAGGCTTGATTACTCAAACCTATCCTATGAACTTACTTGAAATTGCTTAATATAATATGCCACAAATTCCAAAAGGAACATTGTCTAATTGAAATTAGCTTCAACTGGCCAATCAATCCCCATGAACATAACAACAAAAAAATAATGTGATTTAGGGATAATTTATCCCTAATTGAGTTAGTGATGGAACTAAAATGTCTCCCAATATTAATTATTTAAGTGATTAGTTTGATCACACACTTAATCAACACCAATTAATACCCAAATCAAATTTTTAGCATAGTAAATTGCATGGCTCAATTAGCCCAACCAAGTTCTGTGAACATAAATAAGATAAAATATGAAATTTCCATCTCACTTGGTCCCCATTGAGATATGATTGAATCATTATTTGATTTATTCAATCAAAGACCTAATTTGGGCATATCAAGCATCGTTAATATTATTATAGTTATATAATGTGAGTTAAGCCTCAATTCATCCCAATTGAGTTTATTATTTAACTAAAATTTTCCCTTATGAGAAAATTTATGTGATTGGTTCAATCAGATACTCAATTAGGATAAAAAAATTATCATATCATATTATATAGTTTTAATTAGGCTCAAGAGGATCAATTTAGCCAATCGAGCCCCATACACCTAATTATGACAATAAATTTTGATTTGGGAGTCACTTGGCCCTAATTGAGTCACTTGGCCCTAATTGAGTCTATGATCAAACAAATCACTTCATTTTTATAATCACAAACACAATTATGGAATATCAAGTGATTAGTTCAATCATCAACTCAATCTAGTGATTTTCTTGATAAAAAAATCAATCATGCCAAGTGAGCTTCAAAACTCATTTTATTTTTATAATTAGGTTCGTGGGGATTTATTGTACTAATCATGACCTAAAAACCATATTATGAAAATAAAATTTGATTTGGGGCTGCCTTCCTTGGCCCTAATTGAATTTTTGATAGAATGAATCTCATTATCAATTCAATTAAAGACACAATTGGGGTGTATAAAGTGATCAGTTTAATCATAGACTCAATCAATTGATAAGTTCCATCATAGACTTAATTTCGGCCTAGTTATCCACATATCACATTTTATAGTTGAAAATAGGTTCACAGGGTTTGATTGGCCAATCAATCCTTGTGATTCCATTTACAACATAACATAATATATAATTATTATTATTATTATTATTATTGAATTCAATTGGATCCAAATTGTATCATTAATTTAAAAAATTAATTAATTTGTTCAATTACTAATGTAATAGGGTCTAATTATGCCCAAATTGCATCATATACTTGTAATTAGGTTCAAAGGATTTGACTAACCCCAAATGACCTCACTAGTTAAACTAATTGAATAATTGGTTCATATAGTTATAAAATTTGGGAAAATTGAGCCCCAAATCACATAATATAGTCATAATTAGGTTCATAGGGTTTAATTAGTCCCACATTGCATCCCTGATTGAACCAATTAATTAATTGGGTATATGAGTTATGGGAAAAATTTAATAAGCAAGTAGTTAATAGAAAAATTAATTATAGATACTTTATAAAATAATCCAATCTGTAAATTTGATGATTATGTGATAACACCCACAACATTTATTAACATTTAATCTATTCAAACAAATAATTATGACATTGATCAACCAAAAATAAACTTGAAATAGGCAATAATTAGTAGTGTCAGTCACAGTTAGAGTGGTAATGGATTAAAAAGATCATTACAACAAGTTTAAATTGAGGGATGAGGTGAAGAGGGAGGTGACACATATTTTACAATAACATAATCAACTCTCCATGTGTAATTTATCCAACAATTTTTAAAAAGGATAGCTTATTATTATCAAACTCTTTGATGAAGTATTGACCATTCCCTCTTTCTCTCTATTTTTCCCACCATCTTTATGGTTTTACTTGTTTTACTTCCTCTATAGGATACACTTATGTATAATATACTATAAATATTACATGTGTCTCATCTAATTCCCCTTCACATTATAAAATATTAATTTTTAGACAAATAAATTAGACATATTATATTGGAATATCATTTGCCAAAATATTACAACAATTATTTTAGTGTTATTTGTCCTATTTGTTGTTCATAGATTCCATATAATTCAATATATGGAAGGGTTTAATTTTTAGTGGTATTTTTACAAATGGTTAATGAAAATAATTTATTTTAAATCCATATTAAAATCTAGACTTGATTACTATGTAATAAACCCTATACTTAAACCATTTTACTAATGAATGTAAATCCACCCCAGAATACCAAACTATGTCTTCTATGATATCTCATTTACTATATAATGAAATGATTCTTTATAGTAGGTATGATATTATTCACTATATTAACATATTGGTAAAATATGTGTATGGAATGGTTAGAGATATTTATTAAAATTGTTCCATTATGGTTGATGCACTTCACACATGTTATGTTATACTCCTAATCTTGCATATATTTTTACATGGGTATGAGATATGTACAAATCATTCCATTAGATAATTTTATGATCATAAATTTTCATGCATTTTTCCATGCATAAGAACAAATATTTTTCTACAGATTCAGTTTTTGGAGTTCTATTTGTGATGTATTTCATTTTATTTGTTAATAAGTGACATATCCTATACTATATTCCAAATTTTATCATGGATATATTGATATCCTATACTTTAATATATTAAAGTGGGTTTATGGATAATTTTAGGGTTTTATAGATAATTAATTCACATTTTCCATTAGGAAAAAATAATGTTTTTGTGCACAAGTATTTTTAGACTACACAAGATTTTATAGATATTATTTTATATTCTTTGGCAGATCAAGAAATTGACCAATTATATTATAGGTTTATCAAACCTATAAAAAATTTAACTTATTTATAAGACATAGATCATAGGTATGAAAATACCTCACAACTATCTCATTAAAATTTCAATAGTCTAAGGTTTACCTTTCTAATTATTACCATTTTCTCCCATATTTACAATGAATAGCCTAAAATGAAATGATGTCTTTCAAGAGTTCATATCTGATGTGGATCAAACCATATGTAATTTTATATATTACCCATGGATGATAATTTTTTATTTCGGTTTAAGTTGTTTGATACTAATGGATTATTATATGAATTATATTAGTAGAAATAATTCAATAGCCAATCACCATTGTGTACATGTCTTATGTATATATGTTCATATGAAGTTTCAAATTTTCATAATAGGGTTTAAGATAATATATGATAACTTATATTATTTAATGCTATGCATCTATTACTATAATATAAGAACCAATACTTCAAATGCATATACATGTGAAAATTTGATTTTTTTTTTCTTATAAACTATGTGCAACTACATGGAATATGCACTCATGTCTATTTGAATATATAATTTTTATTTCATGTCTCTATGAGGTGTATGCATATGCATGAAATATCCTACATAATTTATATTAATGTGTAAATATTTATCTTGGTTTTTGAAGTCATATGATATATGAACAATTATAATCTCTTTGAATCTTGTAATCTATTCCCAAAATCTATTTTTTTTCTCATGGAGGCTTATGTATCTATGAAAATCCCACTAATATGTTCCCATATTGATGTGAGGGATGTAGCTTGTAAGTCACTCATCTCAAAATAAAGACTTAATTTTATCATGTCATTTATAAATATTTAATAATGCATAGTTATGTTTACATGTGGAGAATGTGTCATCATAGTAATGTGTATGTTATAAAACTATGTATGTCACATATGTATTTCATGGCATATACGTTCCATTTAAATATATATGTATCAATTATGCACACAAAATTAACCATCATTGATGTAACAACTAAATAATATTATGAAATAAATATATGCATGATATAACTCATGACATCACACATAATTTATGGTGAGGTCCATGATATGGACCATGGCATAGAAAACTAATTAATCTCAAAAATATTAAAAAACAATTGTATATTAATCCACTCGTAAGAATGATGTAATGTCATGCATAAGGCCAAGGGCCAAAATCAAGGGATATAGAGATGTTTTAAATAACGGACAAATCAATGTCACATCAAATAGCATTAAGGGACACATTAAAAACACATAAATATGGTTAAAAAATTTGGTTTCATACATATTTAGTCTTGGGGAGATGTGTCATCATGAGTTATCAAGGGTATTTTACTGAGTAATGGCATAGTAGAAGGAAAAGGAGGGCTAGGAAACTTTCCTTACTTACATGGCTAGTGCAATAATTTAAAAAATATTTGTTAAAATGGGAATGCTGAAATATAGAAGTTATGACATGGATTAGTGCATCATAAAATGTAAAATAGAGAATATCATTATTAATAAAATTTAGAATTCACATGAGAAGGAACATATGTTTATTATGTTATAGGGTGTGCTTGATGCAAGATCATCCAATTTCATGAGAAATATTGCATCAATAAAAAATATATTGATTAAGGAATTTATCTAAGCATTTTGTTGCATAAGTTTTATAAATGCACACGGTTGTAATTATTACACAATTCTTATGTGTTTTACAAACTAGATTTGTTTTTTTCAATTAGCATTGAATGTGCATGTGTTTAGTTTATATTTGGGTTGTCTACAAGCACACATAACTTTGTAATGTTCCATGTGTATTTTATTTCAAAAATGTATCCAATTTCTACCTTATTGGGCTCTAGAATCTTAACATAAGTTATTTTGATAATCTACTATGTAATGCAATATTTTATTTATGTTTCTATTGGTCCCTGACATATCTTGAAACATGACACTTGATATAAGTTATTCCTTACCTATGAGAAAGATGAGTAGGTGAGATGTATTCAAGTAATTGGATCTTTCTTATGTAAGCCATGAATTTAATTTTAGATGATTTGAAGACTTATGCTAAAATTGAATATCACTCTTGATCAAACATAACAGTCATGACAAAAAGGTTTTCATGTCAATTTCTTATTTTAAATTCCTATGATGTCATGAAAATCTATTGCTATTTATGATATGTTATGGAGGGATCCATTTCTAACTATCTGATCTTTAATTCCAAAATTTATGAAAGTTGATAAGTATTAACTAAATATTGTATGTGATCTATTTTGGGATCCATTCAACTATAATGCATTACTTTGCCTTATAAATGTGGAGACACTTAATGTTTGTGGCACACTAATGTGTGTTAATGTCGTTAGTGGGGTAAAAGCACTTAATATAGGTAGGCAGGTCTTGTGTCTATATAAGTATTCCCCTATGTATTGGGTAACAAATGTATTTAAGATATTAAAGTTTAGACCTGAGAGTTTACTTTAAAATATTATGAGTTAGTAAGTAAAATTGAGACTGGAATGAATCTCATTGTGAAATTATTGTATCATTTTTTTTCATTATCCTTATTTATTTCCTTTTACTAAAATATAATATATATCTTAGTGTTGTTGTATTTAATTGTAATTTTTGCTTACGTATTTTGAGATCTGTGTGGTCTAAGGCATCTCTTAATTGAGACCCATAACTATAACTGCATCAATATCCCTTCCTATCATAAGAATATGTTTCCTCACACTATTGTCACCCATATATTTTTTTAAGAAATTATATATACTAATGTCCATATCCAAGGATATTTCCCAAATAACATCCCTATGGCACCATATGTGGAAGATAGAACAACTCTAATCAATTAGGAGAGAATAATTTTTTTTTATGTAATAGAGAAGGATCCTAGACTAGTATTACTAGCATCTATGTTGTAAAAATATTAATCAAACACACTACGATAATTTCTACATGAATACCTTAATAAATTTAGACGGGATTAATCAAGCATGCTATGAATTAATCTTAAAATTCCACTACATAATATTGTACTTTATATAGAATAAAAGATGGAAAAAATTATATCTAGGAGCAAATTATATGTTCAAAGAAGAAATACAAATACAACTATCTATGAAGGATTTATTTAATCCATTGATTATATTATTTTGGTATTAATATAGTACCAATTTTAAATCCTAATGGATATATTCATTGTTGTATAGGTTATCAAGACTTAATTGAAGCTTGCATCAAATAAAACTTTTAATTACCAAAGAGTGATATGATTTTCAATTTTAAAACTAGTTATGAGATACTATCATTATTTCAAGCATTCTCGGGATACAAACAAATAAAAATTAATCATAAATATTAATAAAATACATCATTTAATACACCATAGGTAAAAAAAATTTAAGTGGTCATAACCTTTGGATTTTAAAATGTGAGGCTACTTAACAGTGAGCCATGACCCATATTTTTCATGATTATATTCACAATATAGTGGAAGAATATGTGGACATTATAATTTTAAAATTAAAAAAAGGACATGACCATGTTATAGATTTTTAAAAAATGAGAAGATAGGAAAATACATTGTGCACATAAATCTAAATAAATGAGTTTTTTTGGGTAGCTTCGTGGAAAATATTGGGAAACATCATTTCTTAATGACTCATTGAAATAAATGCAAAAAAAATCAAATCTAAATTATACATGCCGCCACCAAATTTACTTACACAACTGTGATTATTACAATGAAAAATCCAAGCAATAACACATTTTTTTGCCCAACTAGTTGATAATATGGAAACCTTCACGTGATTTACTCAATAAATATAATTTTTTTTCTATGGGATGATAAATATCAACAAAGTTTCGATGCAATAAAATAATATTTACTTAAAACTATTCTAATGCCTTAAATTCTAGGAAAACCTTTACTATTATACATCTCACCCTCATATTATACCATATGGGTTTTACTAGCACAATATGTTGGTGATCACATAGAGTGTGTCATTTATTAGATTAGTCATACACTTATTGAATATGAGAAAAATTAAAATACCATGGAGAGTATATGCCTATCTCTTGTTTTTACTACATAGAAACCATGACACTACTTGTTTTATAATGAGAGACATGTTATAACAAAGGACGATCCATTCAAATTAATTATGTCAAATACATTATTATTATGTTGAATGGCTAAATTATTAATGTTACTCATGTAATTTGATCTGAAATTCATATCTAAAAAAGTTAAAAGGATAAGTTATTTTAGACCAACTAGTCACATCTCCATTGATGACATGTTATCAATCAATTTTGATTTTCTTGAAAAATTTACTTCATATTAGATAGATGATGATAATTTGCATCTATATGTTCTTCATTAAATCTCAGGTCCAACCCATGACATTTACATATCATATGGGTTTTTCATGTACACATAACATACCATAATAAAAGGTATTGATAATTAGGTTATGTACAAGACACATTACAATTGAAATAATTATAGCTATATGGGGGTTCTTAATTGGTGGTTAACTAGGTTTCAAACATCTACTAAACATTCCAATAAAATTTAATCACATAAAAAAATGGTACAATGATTACAAACACACTTTGATCTTTTTTCAATACAAACATAACTCAAAAGATACTTGGCATGTTTATTTGATATCTAGAGTAGCTTATTGATTCTAATAAATATCATTCATTACAAGATAATTTTCACTATCTAACAATTACAATATCCATTAGCCTCTATATTATAAGTAAAGTATCTTAAGGTATTTTTAGTTACTTAGAGTACAATAAATTAAAAATGTTATAGTTTTAGATACTTCTTTCTAATCACTTTCACGTCTAAACTCCAATCAAGAGTGGCTTTTAATTAATGCATGCAAATTTGACTATAAATCACTAATTTATCTAATTTAATTATATAACTATCATTTTAATTTTAAATCATAATGACACATCCCTAATTAGGTAAATTGATCATATTGTCATATTTATCTGATCAAATTCCTCTTGAATGAAATTGACCCTTTGTAATTGTTATTACAACACAATTAAATTAATGTTTTATTGAAATATGAAAATTAAAAGTTAACGATTATTATAATTAGTGTTGCAAACACACTCAATCAAGATTAATCATCTTCTAATAGAAAAACCCATGACTTTTTGAATTATCCTATTTTATTTAAAAAAAATTATTTTATTACCTCATAATGATGATGTCACTCAAATAATTCAATGGCAAATAGAAGGAGTGCAAGACAGATCTTACACCCCTCCAAAATACTCTTCCTCTTACATCTCTCTTATACACTCCAAGAGGACCAATGACTAAATTTTCCTTTCATATCTCTTCCACACTCCAAAAAGGTCTTAAATTTCATATCTTACAAACTCCATGCCTAAAATCATGAAATTGAGGGTTAATTATCCAGTAGTTATCTTGACCATAGATTAATTTCCCAAAATCATTCCAAAAAGCTACAAATATAGGGGTTCACCTCTTATTCTTATAAAGCTCTTTCAAAGTTAACTCACTTTGCCAAAGTCACACTAGAGATTCAATATTACTTTAACATTCTCATGTCAAGCCAAGAAAAAGCATCAAGTGGACAAGGAGAGATGCTTCCCACATGAAATGAACATTGCTAAAACTTTTAGCATATAAGATAAGCTCAAACCTCTTCTCATGCTGGTTTGTAATTAAATTTGTAAGGAATGTATAAACTTGGATTTGTCTTCCAATTTTATTTTTTGTTGTTTACCATAGCTCACCCTAGAGAATATGCATAGCATGTTAGTTCTTTAAGTTTGTTTTTTATTTTAGACACTAATAAATTATCTATCCTATTTATGTTATTTTTATTATGTAATGGCATGCCAAGTAGGACCTAAATATATCCCCCAAACATTATAATGCCTCTTTCATCCTTTTAAGTAAAATAATTAATCTAAAATTTGACCAAATTCTTCTCTTTTATCTTCCAAAACTTGAAAAATCCATTTCAAGAGAAATAAGTGGATTTAACCTAAGTCTCACTGGTTTTGATAACTCAAAATCAGTGGTTTCATTGAAAAATCAATAATTTCACATTCTATTTGAACCCTTTTATAATTTTTAAGGCCATCATAATTGATTATTTCAACTTCTCATTTTTTGTTCTTTTATTTGATGGATTCACTCTAGGTTCAAATTTTTCATCTTTTTTGGCATTTTTTAGTTTAGTATGGTCTATGAGGGCTTATATGATATCTAATAAGTCTCATAATTCTTATTATAATTATCCTTACAAATATAAAGATTTGAAAATTTAAATACTTATGTAGGCTTCTAAGGATAGTAACAAGTTGTAAAGAACTTAAACCCTAGAGATGGGAATAATAGGTCTATCTACATGTTTTAAATATGTTATCACTTATGTAAATGTAAAATAATCCATAGGAAATCCTAGAATATAATCTTATGTTGGAAGACGTATGTTAGTGAGGGATAAGAGCTAACATAGATATTCTTGGGTCTATTTCAAGACCAACACTAATTTAATACCTATTATTTGGTATATATAAGTTTGATTAGAGTATAATAATTCAAATATATGGTTTAAGATAAAACTAGGGAAGAGTCAATGGAGAGAAGTGAAGAATGCCTCTGGGCCTATATTTTATAAATAAAACTATGTAAATAACCATTAAGTGAAGCTTGTATGGGTGTTGAAGGTAATGTTATATGGATTAAAGGTACTTGTTCACATGTTTTAATATTTATTTCATGTGTTCCTAATGATCTTATGATGAATCTTGAATGTTAAGACAATAAACAAAATCTTATTGACAATCTAGTAGTATAAACATAATCATGTGTATACATGAACTCTTAGTTTTCTTGTAAGATGAAGAGATATGGAGGTTTGATTTATTGTATTTTTTTGATTTTATCATTTATGAATAGTAAAAAATAAAAATTTGAGATAATTTGCATTTGATCCAAGCTCTATGTGAATCAATCCTTCAAAATTAACCCTATTTTATGCATTCATAGTCACTACAGTCTCTTAAAACATGTGTAAACTATTGAACTAGTCTAGTTTGAGGAATGTAATGGGTTAAGGAACCTAATAAGATTATATTACAAGCATTATAAATGTAATTTAATTCCTAGACTCTATGAACAATCAATTACAAGTTCTCAGGCTCTGAATTTCCTATAAAATCCTATAACCTAGTAGTTTTGACAAAAAGATCCATAAGTTCAGTTATAACCTATGAAATCCTATAAAAAATTATGAGAATTTGATAAATGGTTTTATAAAGATAATTTAGGAATTTAAATATAAATGGATGTCTAAAAGGTCATGTAACATTTACTGTGTTATGGGTGACCTATAGGTAGTCATCAAGAAGGTTCCAAAAGATAAGAATTTGATTACTTAATCTTATTATTAGGATCTAAACTTTGTATGATGGTTTATTAAATTTTTATGATAATTATTAAACAATTTTTCAAGTTATTCCATTCCATTTTTCATTAAATAAAATTCAAATTTCATTAATAAGGCATAATAGGCCTGCATAGACCTAGGAAAACAAAATTGTATTTGGGTTACTCTTTTGATAAACCAATATCTCTAAGATTGGTTTGTCACTATATTAGGAAATATAAAATAAATAATAATTTAATTCAATTAATTTTTGAGATTAAAAATAGAACAAGATATCTTTCTCAATACCAATAAACCTACATATAATCTTGTAGTAGAAATTAAGACAAGGTTGAGTTTCTTGGTCATTTGATGACCCAACTAATGATTAAAACTTGTGTAAAAATCCAAAGGTTATGTATCATTATTTTTAAGTGTAAAATTTTTTTTAAGGTGATTGATTAAATATAATATGGATAAACTATAATTTTATTTTGAACAAGATTTAAATAAAGAGTCCCACCTAAAATTGTGGACAACTAGGAGGGCCCACTTGGAGAATGGGTCATGTAGATTCATATTAGCATTAATTTTTGATATATAGATGGTCCATAATGAAGGATCAAGTTTAAAAATGAAATTAAAACCTAGAAATGTAATTAATATCTTCATTATTCCAATTTAGAATACTATGTACTATTTTTCATGTAGCCTATCATCAAGAGGAGAAAGTTTTGAGTGGAATTTTGTGTTGTTGGAGATAGATAACCACACAAAATTTAAAGATCATTTTGTTCTAATAATTAACATCATAAAGAGTGATTTGAAGTTTTTTGAAGGAATGGATTTCAATTTGATCCCTTACATATAGAATTAGGCTTAATAGGCCTTTAAGAGCTAAATGGACATTACATGTGTTTTGAGTTGAATTTCTTCTAGAAATATCAGAATCTTGAAATAAAAACACATATAAGAACTTAAAAGAATATACAATAAGTAAAAATATACATTTGAGTGATTTAAGAGTTGAGAAAGGGTTGATTTAAGGTAGTTTAAAATCTTAGTCTTAAGTACCCTATTTCTAAGGTCATTAAAGTGTCTTCTGATTAGAATACACAGTGTCAATGCATAAGAAATTGAGAATGAAAGTGAGATTATTGGTCTTTGAAGACCAAGAAAATAGGAAAATATTTTGATATGAGAAGTAATAAAACCATAAATGTTCCTAAATGTAGATCTAAATAGATGAATAAAAGGTGTGTCTTTGAATAGTGAAATAAATTGATAAGATTGTCATCACAAGACTACAAGATACTCTTGAAAGAACAACTAAGTTAGCCAAAAACCATTAAAATAATCTATTCAAGATATATATCTATGTAAAATAAATCTAAAATATTTATAAACATGTCAAACACACCATTATCATTAGACTAATTAAATTCTAAATAGACATATTCTTCCTTCTACTTGTCCAATTTACCAATTTGACATTTTTATCATTTTCATGGTCATTTTGTCGATTCGTTGATTAACCATTTCAACATTTTCACCATTTTATTTGTGATTTGAATTATTATATGGATTGATTTATCATTTCATAATTTTCATCATTTTCTTTGCAACTCTTTAGATCAATTTAACATTTCAATCTTTTCTCCATTTTCTTGGTGATTCTACTGATTCCTTGGACCAATTCACCATTTTTCCATTTTTCAGCATTGTATTGATGATTACATCAATTATTTTGATGATTTATCATTTGCCTTTCTCTTTGCATATTTTGATATTTCTTTTGAAAAATTTACTTTTCAGAATTTTCATTATTTTCTTAACAATTTCTCTAATTTCCTATCATTTATAGCGAGTTGATCACATTTTTACCAATTCAATGATTCCCAACATTTTAGACATTTTCATCAATTCTATTGGGCGTTTAAATATTGATGTGTTTATTTTAATTATATTATTTTTGACATGATGGTGTTTTCATCATTTTCCTCAAACCCAATGATTTTTTAATTATTTTGTCATTTTATTGATATTTTCATCTATTTCGTAGGTAAAATTACTGATTTTTTATTTTTAAAAAATCAATAAAATTATAAATATTCATAGTATTCTTGTCCATAAATTATATTAAATGAAAAAAATTTATAATGGAGGAACCTAATTAATTTTTGTCCATCATATGGTTGTCACTTTTAATCTTGAACATAGTCATTAATGTCTTTGATGTTCATAATGAGGAATTCTTCATTGCATACTTTCGCACACATCCAAAGCTCAAATATTTTAATGGAAGGGTAAAAATGAATAGTTTTAACACCCCCCCCAGGGTGAATAAAACTCTTGAAATTCTAAAAACCTTATCCCCTTACTCCCCATTTCCACTCTTCTTTTTTTGTGGAAGCCACCTGTCATCCTCATTGGCCATTTTTCATCCAATTTTGTCCGATGATATTAATTTTTTGACCTATGTTCTTATAGACTTTCATTTTAGATATTTTAATGGCCTATCCATTTTTATATAGGTTCCATCCAATCACTCAAGGGGGAATCCATGTCTTATCAAACACCATGTATGCAATCTAATCAAGCCCACTAGCTCCTAATTTTATTAAAATGTGAAAAGACCATTCTTCAAGCATTATCAATTTTTTTATTAACAACATTTTTATTCTTTGAGAATATGATATTATGCCCACTATCTGATAATGCCTTCAATAATAGGGGCCAAATGTAAGCACTTAATTTTAATCACTTCTCTATTTAAATTACAATCAAGAGTGACTTTGCATAAACACATGTAAATTTTAGTAGAAATAATCAATTGATCTAATTTACCTGTGTAAATACTATTTTAATATAAATTCACAATGACACATCCCTAATTGGTAAAATGGATCATATCATAATATTTATTTGATAAAATGTATCTTGAATCAAACATACCATTTTTAAAAGTTATTATATGAAAATTAAATGAATGTTTCATAATTGAACACTTCAAGCGCACCATTATTCTAATTATTGATTAAAATGACTTAATCAATCCTAATCTTATTATAATAGTAAAATCCATGAATTTTTGAATTATCCTATTTTCATAAACTAGAATTGCTTTATTATCTCACAATGAGGATGCCACTCAAAGAAGATAATTAGAAAATGAAGAGTGAAAGAAAGATCATACACCCCTATTAGAAACTCTTCATCTTACACCTCTCTTACACACTCCAAGAGGACTAATGAATCGACAATCATTCCACATCTCTTCTACACTCCAAAAATGTCTTAAAAGGCATATCTTAATAATTATATGTATTTAATAATGAAACTAAAGGTTCATTTTCCACCATTAATCTAAACCATAGATCAGTATCCCAAGATCATTCCATAAATATATAAATATAGGGTTTTAGTTCCTATTATTAGAAAGCTATTTTAATTTAAACTTACTATGCCAAAATAAACTAGAGCTTCAAAATTTCTTCAACATTATCATTCCAATCAAATGCAAAACCTTAAGTGCAAAAGAAGAGATGTTACCCACATGGAATAAACATTTATAAATATTTTAGCCTATAAATTGAGCTCAAGCCTCTTCTCATTCTAGTTTGTAACTAAATATCCAAGGAAGGTATAAACTTGGTTTTGTCTTCCATTTTATATTTATTTATTGTTTACCATAGCTCACCCTAGGGAATAAGCTTAGTATGTTAGTTATTTAATTTTATTTTTGATTTCAATCCCTAACTAATGATATAGCCTTTTTTGGATTCTTTTTCTTACAATGGTGATTTATGTAACTTTTTATACATATATTTTATCCTAGAAAATGCTACACATAATCATAAAGACAAATTAAAAATATACAAGGAACATATTCTGGTGGCATGATATTATTTCATGCATATAAACACATTTTAAAATTCATAAGGTATGGTAATTTTCTATGCACACATACAAAATGACATACATTACATTTAAAAGGAAAATGGTTTTCATTCCATGTTAAACTTATTAGATCTATAATCATGATGGATGTGTGAACATTATGCAATCTATTCTAACCATGCATTATATTATATATTGAGTGATGTTATACAATCAAATCAGATGTTCATGATGTGGGCATGAGTGTTATCTATTCCATTTTGATCATGGTTCTTTTACATGGAGATAACTTGTGCGAACCTATACAAATTTATTCTATAATCAATTTATAGTGGTTATTTTTTATTTATTTTTAATAAATCATAGACTAATTGTTATCTCTTTACCTATATATTTGTTTGGGTTAGTACATCATGTAATTTTACCACTATTCATGAGTGTTAGGGCATGTGGATTTTCCAACCCAAGAGCATAAATAGTTACAAAATTTTGGGACACAATCACCCCAACTCTCTAATTGATTCAATAATGAAGCATAAGTTTATCCAATGCTTAAAAGTCTTAAACAAGTTACAATGGAGACATGGTCTTCACCAACACATAGGTGTACTCTAACCCTTATTATCTCAAAATTTCAATTATTAAATTTTAGATTGAAATAGTCAATCTATGGACCTTGACTACACATGATTGTAGGCCTCACTATTGAGTGACCTTCACACCAGAGAAAAAATTTGTTGTATACACTAAGGTGATTTTTATAAATTTAATCTATCAATTAATTTAATATAATAAAAGGGAACATTTGTATATACTAAAATTTGGCCTTTGTTACTTGAAAATTGTAATATTGACACACACTTACCATACATGAATTGAGTGTAAAAATAAAGTGTTAATCCATAATTCTCTTACAGTTTCATGTTATCTTATGATTCCAAATTTTTATTATATTGGCATATACCTAGAAAACCTCATTGTCTATATAGAACCTATTAAAAATCCTACATAGACATATCTAGACTCTCAGGTCAATCCACATATACATAATATAGTTATGCTATATTGGATTAGTATTGCTAGCCAATAGTAAATTGATATGGTTAGTACTAACCCACTCACAACAAAGGCTATTTTTAAAAATCAAACCTCTCCTTAGGGTCATCCCATTTACTAATCATATTAGTAGCATGATAAATTATACAATTAATCTTATATATAAAACATCAAGGTCTCATTTAAAAGTCACCTAGAATTTATCTAGAAACCATCTATACACTATTGCACATTAAAAAAATATTCCTTATTTTAATGAAATCACAAACTTATAATTAGAATAAGTCACAAACCAGTTTTAAATCACACTAAATCCAAGTCAACATAAACATTATCAAGTATAAAAATTAAAATCATTAACTACATGCATATAAATAAAGATAACAATTTCATAATCATAGTAGGTTGAGGAACAGTGTGTGGCTTGATTTCCCTCCTTGGAGTATCAAATATGTATAAAAGTATCAAAAAAAAATTGGGTTTCATTGTGTTAGCTCATCCCATTATGCCTTCCTAGTGTTTATATATTTCTATCCCCCAAAAACACACCTAGGGTTTCACAGAGAAACATACTTATTTTTGGATCTAAACGCATCATCAAGGTTTGGGATCATGAGTATAGATAAAATAGAGAGAGGTGAAGTTTAATAAGTAGTCATGATTTATTAGATACTTATAGGTTATTAAATACTATTGCATGTCAATATGGATCAATGATACTAATCCATTAGGTTAGAACCAACCTTCTACAAATAGAGAGTCAATTTTATAACCAAATGAACCATAAATATAATTTATCTTGATATAATATAGTCATAATCACATAATCATTAGAAAATATAATTCATCGTACCTTTGTTGTTCTTAATATTGTTAGCATATTCCACATTTCAAATCAATCTCAATCTTTTACATTCATATTTATGCTTTAATAGCATATCTGAATATCTTAAATACATTACATTTTTATATCTTTATTAGATTAACTCATATTTAAAAAAAATTGGGGTATAAAATAATGTATGTATGATGAAAAAAATTTCAAAGCTGCATGATATAACATGGTCATTATACACACCTTTAGTAAAATCAATTATATGATTTTAAATTTTTAGATTTTAGTAGATTATTATCATCAACATTCACCCATGTGTTTGTTCAAAATGAAAGAATATTATTTCAAATTTTATAGACATGTTAGAGTTTACTTAATGGGTAGAAAAATAATTCTACGTAGGTCATATTTTATATAATTTAATATTTTTCTAAACACACACATTAATGTGGTGATAATATAGACACCTAAAATTGTCCCCTAGGAATTCATCACTTATTAATTTACATATTTCTAATATGTTTGTTTAATTTTTCACTATTACCTTCAATTATGTTTTATTGGTGAAACTAATAAATTTTTATGGTCACCATAGATCCTCCTAACACCCTAAAATCAATATTCCATTCCTCCTATATGTGATCATTTTCTTCACCCTTTGCTATAAACATGAAATTGAGTTTTTGGGATGGAAAAAAATGTCATGTTTACAGTTATTTTAGGTTATTTTGGGTATTTTTCCTTAATTATACTATTTAACCCTTATTTCTCTTTTTTTTAACTCATATATGTCATATTACACACTAATAGGACACTAATTTGAATTCAAGTCATCTAGGAATACATAATCACCTTAGTAAATTTAGGAATCAATGATGAATCTAACCAAAAGAAATCAATAATTTGAAAATCATATAACATGTATCATTCATAATATTATATTAAGCATTTATATAATTCAAGTACTCAATAGAACATTCATTTTATCATTGAATTTCATGTTGGTGATGCATTACATTGCACAAATTTTCCTAGTTGATGGATTACTAATATTACTAGAATATGGTTATCGATATTTTACATTGTTTACGGTTTAAATAGATATCAATGTGTCTAATTTATAATAAAGTTTCATTAAGTACCCAAAACATTTTTTTTTTCATTAAGTTTTTCAAATCTATTTGTTAAATTAGTGAAAAGAAGAGAAATATGTTTCCCAATTAATAGAGTAAAGTTTCAAAATTTTGAGAAAGGTTTTTACAGCTCTGACATTGATAAATAAAATCATTAAATTTGATTTCACATGCCTAAAAATTCCTAGATAATATGAGATCAATAGTTTGGACATCCTAGAATTGAAACTTGATAGTTTAGAAAGTATTGTTTGGTTTCTATAAGGTTGAAGGGTTCTTGTTATTTTTCCACAAACCCCTCTTTTTGACTCTGATACTTTAATGACTATCCCCTGATCCCTTGAAATTCAAAATAGAATCCTAAATTGTAATTTTATATTTATTTCATAGTGCTTATTATCATAGGTTACTGGTTCAACAAAACAATCTAAGGATGAGGATAGCTAAGTTCCACTACTTTACAGAAGAACGAGTAGTGAATTCCTAGTTAATAGAAGCATAACAAAGATAATTGATGTGTGATTGCAAGGAATGAGATTAACCATATATTTATTTATATGTACAAAACATTCAAATTAGTTTTAATATATATTAAAACTTATCATTAAATATGATAACATAGGACAAAGATAAACACAAGAAATTAGATAGGTAACCATGAACTAGATAACATATATTGATCTCAGTAAATTGGTCATCAACATTTTCATTGAAGATTACATATTTATAACTATTCTAATTCTTGAATATTCATATTCTTTTCTAAAAACTGGTGACAAAATGAGGATATTTTTACCTTCTATTCTTTCACAAGCTGAGAAGATAGGAAAAAATACACAAATTGATAATTATATATAATGAACAAATATTCAAAGGAACATTCTAAACAAATTTATTTTCCATTTTTATTCTCCCAACACTTCCTCAAACTTAAAGTGTTGTCTCATCCTGAGACAACATTTTATGTACATATATCTATGTACTAATGATAGAAGCTTGAAAATTTGGGTAGACTAGCAAGAGTCATAGTAATCAATCAAGACACCATTTTTGGTTTTCACCTCTTGTGTACTAATTAGCTGCACTTTTGGGTTTTTAAATAAGAAAAATAGAAACCTACTACCATTTTAGGTTTTCAATAAGTTAGCATAACTAGGTGACCACCCTTTATGTGTTTTCAACCATCCTGTCCTAACTTGTCTCACTAATCATCCCCGACATAAAATGTTGTTCAAAATTATACAAAAATTTTCAAAATTTATGCATTGCATAGTACTCAACTAGTAGGAGGTGGTGTATTTGAGGAATAAATCTAGCCAACAATATCCTTGACCTCTATCTAGGTATTCATTCATTATTCAATTTCTTTTTAAAGTTTAGAGGGTGGCATGTATATAAGAACATTAAGCATTGGAGTCACCTCATTGTAGAATGGATCCAAGTTAGTCTTGAATTCATCCCAATATAACAAGACTTCCTAGACTATGATAATAAAGTTTTGAATTGGTGCATAACTCCTAATGAGTTATTTCAAATCCTCATTCTATACAACACATAGGTCAATCTTTGTATTAGCAACCTTCACTTGGATTTTTGCACTCAGCTAGTCTAGGTCTTTTGCATAACTCTTTACATGTTCCCCTATAGATGTACTACATCATAGGTCCTGTTGATAGCTTATAAGTTATTCATTCACATTAAAATGAGTATTGAATACTTATTGAAGGGTAAGTTTAGTTTCATTAGTGATGCAGTTGAGTTGTGCATGATTTTGTAGGCTACAACATATTTTTTGAAGTTTGCACTAGAGTTGGACAAAGAATTGTGAAGTTGTTGATTTCAATCCACAAGATTACATGTAAATTGGTGTACTCAAATATTTATGATGTATAACATACCTTGGTACCCCTCCAGTAAAGTAAACAAAGTTATGGTATCATGTTTCACATTGTACCCTAGGTTGTCAAGTGTACACAATCACTATGTCATGTACTAATCATTAGAAAGTTGTGTTATGTGGGCCATCAGTTGGATGTGATCTCACATGACTTGTTTGTTGATAACTTGAGAGGATAAGGCTAGACAAGTGTCTCCAATTGAGTTTACTGCTTCAAGTAATCATGCCCTTAGATCTACATCCTTAACCTTTGCTTGATCCCACTCTTGTTCTAGATAGGCTACCTTCTGTTCAATGGATTCTTGGAATGTTGTAACTCCCTCTAATTTTTTATTTAAAGATAGATGAGATATATCCAAGTATGCCTTCTTCCAAATTATAAGATTGGATAAAGTACTCATTATAACTATAGGATTGTAGTGTGGCATGATGGCTAGTAGAAAGGAAAAGGTGGTATGCTGAGTAGTGACTACTAGGACATCCTAGAGCCAGACACCTCCTAGTGGAATCTATGGTAACTAAGATTATGCCTATTTCATGACTGGTACTTTTTGTTTCACCATAGCCTTTACTATGAGTTTATCATTCTATCAAAATCCTTGGATGTCTTCTATTTGACCTCTTCCTCCTATTTCTTCTTTTGCTTGTCTTCCTCCATCTTACTTTTGTTCTCTTCTTCTTACTTATTCTTATTTTATTCCTCTTATCTTTTCTTGTTTTCTTCCTCCTTACTACTCTTTTATTATTATTATTTATTCTTTTTCTCTTCATCTTCTTCTTTCTCTTTCTTTTTCCTCTCATCTTATTCTTTTTACTTCTTTTCTAGTTATTCCTTCTTCCTTTGTTCCTCTTCTTAATTACTTTGTTCCTATTCTTACATAGTGTGGACCTATGCCTAGGCTTGTGTTTGGGCTTGCAATTGCTATTACCATAGGACTTTATCATGTTCATCCTTATTTTTGGTATCTTCTTCTACCTATTGTTGCACCTAGATTATAACATCTTGTTATCATTTTTCTTCTTCTTTTTCCTTCTTATCCTTCTCCTCTTGAAATTATTCTTATGCAATAGTTACTACTTGGGATTTTTAGGCCATATATTTTGATTTTTATATATCTAACTCCATATCTTTGGCCTTTTTCAAGGACTCTACTTCATTAGCTTGATCTGTTGCTAGCATGTGCTTCTCTTATTCTTTATTTCTCTTTCTCTCTACATTCTTGCACCTACATTTAGATTCATGAGTGACTTATTATCTTGCATCCTATTATTCTTTGATTGAGATCTACTCTATTTCACTTTTTTCAACCTCTTGCACCTATAGTGATGGTGGGGAGTCTTTAGGGTGCACCTTAAAGTTGGGAATCATCTTCTTGCTTCTCCTTATGGTGACCAATCTACACCATGGAGGTGGTGTAAAATTTTTTAGGGTAGGTTGTGGTTCTTAATCAATCACTAATTTTCCAAATATGCATTTCTCCAAATTAGGGGAGACTCTTATCTCACGTTGTGTTCTGAGCCTATGCACAAGTAGTTCTAGTGGACTTTTTGGTTAGGGTACAAAAATGACATTTATTATGTGTAAGTAGATTAGGGATATAATAAGTCCATTATATGATAAAGTTGTTCCTCCTCTTATTTGATTGTATCGACAATTATGAATGGTGGGCAAGCTATAATTTCTACCCATAAGTTTGGTGGTACCTGCTTTCAAATTTGTACCATGCACACTGCCTCCAAAAAAAGAACTCTTTTTCTTCTTCCCTCTGATAACATTTCCCAACCATGTTTGCCAATATGAAATGGTAGAACTCTTACACATTAGTTCCCATCTCCATGAGATCATAAGATCTAGCAATTTATAGCATTTTTAGGTCATATTTCTCTTATGTGGTACATGTTGTGTAGTTTGGAGGAGGTGACATCGAATGAGGGTTTGATTTTCACTTCACTATCTATTATTATAAACTAGATGCTAGTTTTGAGGCTTGCACCATAGGAATGTCTATGATCAATGGTATGGAATGGATTGGAGTTACTTGACTTGCTACATGCTCTTTTTATTTGTCCACCTCAGCCTGTGCCATCTCTATTATGGCTAAAAATGGAAGTGGTTTGAAAGGTAAACATGGTAGTTCATGGATCATAATTAAAACTCCCTTCGACATTAGCATCACATTAGTATGTTGTCCTAGAAAATGAAGGACATCTAGTGGGACTCAAGGGTGTGTTGTGATGAGATCCAAATACTCCTCTAACCATGATTTTAGCTTTCCCTCATGTGAGAGGGATCCTCATTCTTGCATCCATATGATATTATGGAACTACTATGGTGGCCAATAATTCATATCTAGATGCACTTCCCCTCAGGTTATTTCTACTACATGAAAAAAGGAGGAGGATGAGAAATTGATATTGAAAGGTCAAATTTGGAGTATTACGGTAGTTGTCAATGTTTTTGATCAACTGTTGTACATAATACTCAAAATTGTTGAATTTCTCACCTTAGTGGATCATCCTATATGCGATGTCCATGACTCCCTTAGGTATCTATTTAGGAAATTTGGTTGTCTACCAAAAGTGTCTAGTGATACATTATACCAAAATGCACACAAGTTCATTTGGGATCTAATTAATGAGGATCCCTCAGTTTTGTCACACATACTAGTCTTAGACATCTATAAAAATAAGAGGTGTTTTTTGTTTTTTAGGACAACCAAAAATATCTATGTGGAGGCATGTTGAGAGCTTAGACCATGGCTTGTGTGTTAATGATCATCTCATTTAGCCCCAAGTATATTTCTCCCTTATTATACCATCTAATCAATACTTGAAAATTTTCACCCATGTTACCTAAGGTTGGCATTAGAAGTAGGTGCTCAACATCTATATTCTAGAATATATGGGGAACTATGAGGGCAAGTGGCTATGGAGTATCCATATGGTCCAACCAAAAGATCTTTTGTTTAGCTTTACAAAATTATTGAAATGGCTCCTGATCACTGTATTTTATTTGTCAAAGTGCCATATCAATGTCAATCACTTCCTTCTATGCTTCTGAGATAGGTTAAATCAATGGCATAATATCCACAGTCGCTTGAGAAAACTTTTGATTATTTTAAATGTTCTTTGTAATGGAATTGGTTCAGATCTTGATAAATATAGCTTTCAAAAATGTGTTAATTATGAAATCAAACCATGGATTTCAAAAATTAGATTTTATAGATTTTGCACCTCTTATATTCTACATCAAGGCAATACCTAGTTATCCACTTGTCTTGAATGAAAAATTAGATGTGGCAGATCCATTTTTTATCTAGCCATTAAAATAGTTAGTCATTGATACATGTGTGGAGTTGTGATGTTATGCCCGTAGGCATCTGTATGAGGGTTGTAATCTATTGATGTTGATTAGCCAATGATTTTTAGGAGATCACATCAATCGACCCTTGGATTTTGAATTTATTTATATGGATGACCATTATCTAAAGGATATTTTGTTGATGTGATGTTTCATCTTTTTTCCTAGACTTAATATTTTTCTATCACTCCTCATTGAATTCTTTGGATATACGTGTGACTTTTCCTATGCAGTCCTAGTGCATGCAATGCTTGGTCTATGTACTTTAAAAATGTAACTAATAATATCATATATGAATAAATATAAAATAAATAAACACATAAAACATAAAAAATAGGTAAATCCTAATCTACATGGTGCTACTCAGTACCCACTCAGTTTGTAGATTAAGATCAATTAGCTATTGGTAGTAGGGATTAAGCCTACAACTATTTACTCATCCTAGTAATATGGTCCCCTATAAATCTCTTAAATCTATCATTCCTTGATATATTAAGTCATGTATAATTTAAGGCTCTATCCATCTTATTTGGAATATGCCTAGGAATGCTCTTAACTGGCTATTGTGCAATAATACTCGATGATATATATGAAATTATTTGGGTTACAATTTCCTATCATGCCATGCTTTTTAATTTTATTTATGCACTTCTTGTATGCATGTTTCTCTTCATTTGAACTCATCCATACTATTTAGTTCTAGGAGTCAATTAGTGAGATATTCTCACTCTCCTAAGCGCATAACCGTATCGATGTACAAGTGGGACACTAAGTAATCCATTGGCATGACTAATTCTAAATTGTAGATGAACTCAAATGGTTTAAATCATGTATCCATTTTATAATTTGTGTGATATGCCCATAATATCATAATAATGTGATCTTACAAGTCATCTTACTTAGCATCATAGATTTTTGTGAGCATTTTTTGTAGTACCTTATTAAAGGCTTTAACTTGGACATTACCTAAGGATGATAGGTAACACTTTTATGATGGGAGATCATCAATTATTTAGTCAATGCCTTGATAGTATTGTTTAGGAAGTGTGTTCCTCTCTCACTTTGATTGGACATCCAAACTTAGTAATGACATTTTCATACAAGAAATTTGTTACATATTTTGCATCATAGCTAGGTGTGGTAACAAATTCAACCTATTTAGTGAAAGAGTTTATCATGGTAATGATATACCTAGCCTTGGTGTGCTTTCTTGGAGGGTTGATTGGTTGTAAAAGTTCAATACCACACTATTCAAATGGATGTTTTGCTAACTATGGTTGTGACAACATCTCATCTTTCTAGAGTGGTTTTTTGATTCATTGGTAGACATCACAATGCTTCACAACTCTATGAGCATCCTAAAATAAATTCAGACATGATAATTTAATCTATAGGATATTTCTCACTATATCCTCTCCTATGAAATGTCCTCTTCTGACTCCTTGATGAGATTAATCTAAGAGATGAGGTCATTCATGTTTGAGGACAACCCTACATAGGAGTTCATCCTTTCCCAACTGATATAGTATTGCTTAAATGATAGTGTATGGAAGTGCTCTAGTTACAAACTAATTTTTATCCCTTTCCTATTTGTGTGTAGGGAATATTCCTTGCTCGAGGAAGTTGGCAATAACTTCAAAAAATTTAGGAGTAATAGTTACACAAAAGAGGTGTGCATCTGGTGAGTCTTCTTATAATTATTTTAGAATTTTACCATTTGAAATTTAATTGAGTTGGTTAGGTCCCGTGTTTTCTCTGCTTCATTTTACATTTATTCATAATTAAAATTCCTAAAACAACATCAGCCAGTGAGATATTCATCCTCTTAACATTGGTTTGTTGACCAAGTAGTGTAGACCTTGATGGTCCACGAAAAATTTGAATGGTATCACTAGAAGATAGTGATAGAATTTTTATAGTGTGAACACAATGGCCAATGTTTCCCATTCTTTGGTTATATAATTTTTATCTACATCAGATAATTATTGGTTAACAAAGTGAATGAGATGGTCAATCACATCATCTCTGGGTTGTGCAAGTGTTGCACCAACTTTGTTGCTTGAAGCATCTACATGTACATGAAATGGCTTAGTCTAGTCTAGGAAAACAAGTATAGCTACAATGACTAGTCAATGTTTAAACTTAATAAACATTTTTTTGTATTCAAATGTCCATATAAACTTAGCATTCTTGCATAGTAAAGTTTTCAATGGAGATGATATCATTACATAGCCTTTGATAAATTTTTGGTAGTATCTTATATGTCTGAGAAAAGATCGGACTTCAATGGAACTAAGTGGTGGCATAATCATGGTTACTATGATTTTAGCCTAATCCACCAAAATTCCCTCACTACAAATAAAATGTCCAAGTAAAACACTAAAATTTGTAAATAATAAACATTTATTTAAATTTAAAATGATGCACAAAGCTTGAAATCATTATGACATCAAACACAACTTGGACAAATCTTATTTAAACAAGGAGAAGACTACCCAATCATCTAAATAGACTTCCAAGAAATCATCAATGAAATATTTGACTGTTATGACTGATACACATGAAAATAACACAAATGCATTCTTCAGTCAAAATAGCATGACTTTGTATGAAAAATAACCCCACTCTTTTACAAAATAAATTTTGGATTTATCCTTCTCTATGATCAGAATATAATGGTATCCATTGAACCCATCCATAAAATACTATACTTCATGGCTTATGACAAACTCTAGAAGCTCATCTGTAAATGGTATGGGAAATGGATTATTTACACAAGCATCATTGAAAATGTGGTAGTCTCTATATATATGGATTTCTCCTATTTTTTTGTATTATACTACCATTGGGATTACCCAGTTAGCTTTTTATATGGGATAGATTATCTATACATCCTGTATTATATCCATTTTTACTTTTAATTTTAGCTTCATATTGGGGTTGAGTTTGTATCACCACTTCTTTATTGGACATTGCACTCTTTCAATTAAATGTGCATCTCACCAAGAGATGGATCCACTCCTCAAACCTCTGTGAACTTACTAGGGAATACATCTTGGTAGTCCCTTAAAAGTTTTAAGGCTTCTAAAATCTCAATCTCCATCCAATAGTCACCTACACTTTCTAGTTTTGGAAACTCCTTTATTCTAATGTTAGTAACATTTTTATTGGGAAGCGAATGATATATATATTGAATTTTTCATCATCCACTAATTCTTAGATCTTCCTTTTCCCCTCCTTCTCTAGAATCTAGATGTTGTATAACTTATCTTCTTCAGTTAGCACTGTGACAATGTCCTTGAGTGTTTGTAATATATAGGTAGTTGACATGTGTGCACAAAGACCATCTTCATGGGCTTAAGTTCATGGATTCTATACAACTAGTTATGCAGATGTGTATCTAACTCAACACTGATAGAAGAAGATACTTATCATTGTATTGTTCTTTCTATTTTTGGTTATATGTAGTTTTCAATGTGATCATTGACATGGTATATAAAATTAACTTCTAAGAGAGTGGGAAATTTTACATACATAGAGGTGTAGTCTTTGTTGCTAAGTTGATTTACACTCGATCACGTAGCTTCTATTTTTGGTTTCCGTTATCTTGTTATGTTTAATTGCTAGGAAAACATTGACTAAACTTGGGGTTTGACTTATTGGTATAGGAAGTTGCATTGTGTTGCACACAGAGCATTGAGATTCTCCTCCATATTGATCTTCATCAAACTAGTTTCTTGTGAAACATGTGTAGAGTCTAGTTTAGCATGAATTATATATGGTTTGTGTGCTCTAATTTATGTTCTCTATTGAGGGGAATGACCACAACATTATCACCTTAATGTTCCTCAAGTTGGTTGAGTATTGTATTAATAGTCATCTAGCCATCATACACCCATTTCTTTCCTATCAGAGTTAGGTAGTACATTGCCACATTCTTCATGTCTATGGCTTCGAAGTCTCCTCATAAAAACAAATTTGTGACTTTGATCTCAACATCCTCCAATCAGCCATTAGGCTCAAATTATTGGGTTGTAGCTAAGGGCTGGTCATCTAATACCTTCTCATGTGGATCTAGGAATCATATTCACTATACTTTCAAAATCAAAGATAGAATTTGGAATTTTGTATCGTACAACTTCAATATCAATTTATGCATCCACATCCCATGGTTTCATCATCTTGACATACCAAACCATATTTTTTTATTTTTTTATGGCCACATTATGCACATTCCAAAAGACTATGGAATAGGTTCATGATGTTCTATGATATGTCTTTATTATACAAAGTACTCAATAGCTTTAGTAAATTTGTTAGTGCACTGACAACTCTATCTTGTCATATGATGTGCCCAATTTGACCATACATTTTCACATTGATGGCTACAACATCAGCACCAGTAGTTTTTTTTATTGAATGTTTTTAAAAAACTACATAGATTTATTCATGACTCTTTTGTGCGGCTAAATTTAGGTATTTGTCTAGTCTAACCTTTATGATTCCTTGATTATGAAACATCTCAAGTCAAGGGAGTCATTTGTATGCATGTTGTTTCCATGTCCCAGTGTTTATAAAACCATTTTCTTTAGGTTTTATACTTATCATGTTTATATTTAGAACATCTTTGTCCTTCCTCTACTTTTTTACAATAGATCAATCTTTTGTATCATACTGATCAAAGACTCTATTGTATGCACAATATGATTATCTCTACATATTCATTAGGTAGTTTTTTTTAACATGATTGTACTCTTCACATAAATAGATTTATAGAGGATGACATTGATAGTTGTTTCCTTAGATAACTTGCTATCCTCCTCTATATTTACCATGACCTCTTCCTCTATTAGATTGATATCCTCCTCAATATCCTCCTTGTGGTTGTGTATAATTCCACTATTGATACTACTAATTATTGTTTCCCATAATAAACTATTATTGCATAGCTAGTTGAGTCTAACTTGATTATTGCAGTTGTGTTATGGGTGAACTCTAAGATGATAATATTAATATTGAGGGATGGGGTGTCCAAATAGGTGAATGAGGTGTCCATCCAGCCAAACCATGAGGTTGGTATTGTGGTGAACTCATAATCCATTGTGGACCCATTTGGGTCATATAATTCTTATCAATCTTTGGGCCTAAATTTTTTTGCTTCATTGATTAAATTTGTTTCACTATGCTAGCAAACACATTTTATGATATTCCTTCT